>LGRX02008699.1:0-55683 GCA_001247695.2 Cymbomonas tetramitiformis
TGCTGAATGAGGAGTGACAACAATGGCATCAACTGGCGGCCGGGCGAAGCTGGTCTGGAGAGCCAAAGTCATGGGAGGGTGGGGGAGGTGAGGGTATCCAGTGGTAGTCGCGAGGATCCGGAGACCGGAGGTAGGAGGCGTGGGTTTCAAAGAATAGTGGGAGGGCGAAGAGTTGGAGGAGGTGCTTAGGGTCGCATTGGGAGCGGGTGCAGAGTTCACTTAGGATAGCAGGCGACGTGGGCGGCATCATTGGGTCGGAGAGGCGGTCAGCGAGGTGGGCATGCTCCCTTAGGAGGGTGCAGAGTCCTCCGGGAAGGGATGGGAGGTGCTTGTCAATGCTTGTGAGAAAGAGTTTGGAAGGGACATAGATAGGTCGGCCTCTGGGCCATCCTCTGCCGTCCGAGATGGAGATGGTGCAGTAGTTTGAGTCTGTTGTGATGCGGATGGCATGCTCTGGGTCCTTGGAGAAGCATGCGAGGTCGGTGAACTCATTGAGCGGAGCTTGGCGTGCGAGAGAGGAGAGCTCGAGATTGCAGCAGAGAGAGATTGGCGTGAAGGGTGGCTGGCGGAGGAGGCGCAGTTTTTGGAGGGGGCATGCTGTGGAGATGATGTTGCTACAGAGCGGAATGAGGTGAGTAGCGAGGTAGTTGGTAAGGTCAACTGGCATAAGAGTGGCTGATTCAGGGCTGGCCATCATTGCTAGTTTCATTTTAGGGGAGGCACAGAGATTATGGATCGAGGTTGTGATGGATTCAGAGGTTTGTGACTGGCCGTCATTTGTTTTCCAATCGTTCAGCTGGGATCTCATGAGGGCCCAGTCTTTGGCTTTCAAGGTTGGGGTTAGGTGAGGGACGGTGAGGTGGAGGTCATTGGAGATGAGGGATTGGAGGGCGAGATGGAGCTCGGAGTTTGAAACGGGGGTAAAGGTGATAGAGGTTGGTAGCAGAAGGTGGCGTTCAATGGGGTTTGTGGGGAGGGTTAGGCGTGGAGCGGTGGTGGAGGTGGCGGGTAGAGGGCCAAGGATTATAGTGGAGGCAGCGGCGGGCAGAGGAGGGGGAGGGGTGGTGGAGGTGGTGATGAGGGCTTGGGTAGGAACATTTTTAGGAGGCCAGTGGGGTTAGGCGCTTGGTTTGTGAGCACCATCATCCACCTGACGAGGTAGGGGGCGGAGTAGCCTCGTTTCATGTGGAGGTAGAGAAAGAGGCGCTTAGCTTCTGCGATGAAGTTACTAAGGCGGTTGGAGGAGTGGAGATAGGTGAGGAGTTGGGAATAGAGAATGGAGTAGCGGAGGCTGTTGAGGAGGCATGTGTCAGAGCTAGGGAAGCGTTGACGGGACAAATTCGAGTTTCCTTTTTCTGTCTCGGAGGAAGATGATGGAATTTCCGCAGGGTTTGGCGTGGAAGTTGGCGGTGAGGAAGGAGCATTTGACGGGGATTACGTCTTCTATAGTTGTAGGTTCCCCCGTTGATGTGAGAATTGCTTCTTTGATGTCAGTGTGTTTTTCAGATGGAGGGACAAAGGTGCCAGGGTTGTGGAGGCTCACAGCGGCGGTGATGGTGACAGGTTGGCCATTTTGGGTAGTGTAGAGGTCAACTTCACATGTTGTGCGGAGGTAGGAGGGATAGGCGGCATTGAACATTTCCGCAAAGACACGGCCATGGTTGGGGATAATGAAGTCATCTTGGAAGGAGAGGAAGGAGCTTTCAAAGAGAGCGGTGGAGAGGTATTGCTGTCTGAGGGTGCGCGGGAGCTGCATGTCAAAGGAGCGTTTCAGGAGGGAGAAGCGTCGGTGGGATTCAAGGTAGGATTTCCAAATATTGACTCCGCAGGAGGAGAAGGTGCCACCAATGCTAAGTCCTTGCTTTTGGCGGGCCAGTCTTCCTAGGAAGCTGATTGTGAAGTTGGAGAGGATGGCTTCAAGGAGGTTAAAGGTGGAAGTGGCATCAAGGAGGAGCTCAGATCGTTTCCTGTCATGGAAGAGAGTGGTCCATTTTCCACGCATAGTGATTGGGGAGTTGGGGGTGAAGTGTATAAGGAAGGCGGCACGGGCTTTTGATGAGGCGGAGACAATGTCGAAGGCTTCATGGATGGCAGATTTGAGAACAGAGAGGAGGCCACAGTCACCGTTGAGACTCCCAGGGTAGAGTTTTTCATGGGTTTCGCATCAGGATTGAGGGGTACTCGCGGAGTCCTTACAGAAGAGGAGGAGGGATGGGTACATCTCCACGGCATCACGGCAGTCAATAGAGGTTGGAGAGGTTGGCATCTTGGCTCTGGCTTCTACAAGGTCTTTGACTTTTGAGGTGAGGTGGACATGTAGGCCGAGGCGTTTGAGCTGTGCCTCCAGGTCAGAGGCTCTTCTGTCAAGGACGGTTTCAACTTCTGAGAGGACGCATTGAACTGCTTGCATGCTGGGGAAAAAAATACTGTTGGCTCCAACATTTGAGACGAGTTTGGATCTGCTGTCAGCTTTGACTGTGAGGGAGAGGGAGGGGAACTTGAGGCTTGGCTGCTGAGTAGTGGAGCCGTGAGGGCTGACTGATTCTGAGTGGGGAACTGAGGGGAGGCCTTGGAAGTGGGAGTCAAAAAGGGCTTTGAGACGGAGGAGTTTGGGGTGGTGGTCTTGGGGTTCGAGAATCTCATACCATCCAGAGTCAATGAGAATGTGTACTGTGAGCCAGAGAGCAAGGCGTTTGCAAAGGACAACAAGTTTCTCACTTGCTTTGTCCATTACTGTGGTGTACCATTCAGAGAGGAGGCCATGTTTCAACTGAGTGTGCAGGTCTTTGCTCAGGTGAAACAGCTGGCCAAGAGGGGCGAAGTCAGGGTGGCCTTGGTGTTCGATGGATTCAAGGACATCTCGAACATGTGTGGTAGTGACTGAGTGTAGGTGGTCAAGTTGTACTTTGCGTTTAGAAACTTCCGTAGCAGAGAGGTGGGTTTTCCGGGTGATCAATTTTCCGTGTAGCTGTGAGAAGAATTCTGAGAAGGTTTTTAGGACGTCGTCAATAGAGGGGTCGCCGGGAGGGCGTTCATTCAGATTACCGTTCACCACTTTGGCTAGCTTTTCACAGCTAAACCATTCCTTGGGGACACCGGTGGTGAGGCAGACGTGAGAGGTGTGTATTGCATGGCTCCATGAGGGGTTGTCACATAGGTGGGCGGCGCAATTGCAGGGGAGGAGTACATCGAGAGAGGCGTCATCCGGAGAGGGTGCTTTTCGCAGGGCGTCAAAGAACGGGAGCAGCGACGTAGGGTCGTGTGGGGAGGGTTGTTGGGCAGGGGGAGAGGCGTGGGCAGAAGGGCATGTGCGGTGGTGGCTGCGGTTGCGGCGACAATGGAGGGGTGGCGGCGGTGGTGGTGGCAGTGGGAGTGGTGGTGGCAGTGGCAGGGCTTAGGAAGTGATGAGGAGGGGGAGAGATGGTGGGCTGTTTGCGGCGTGGGATAGGGGGCAGTGAAGGGAAAGGGTGGGTGGAGCCTGCACGGTGGGCATTGATGAGGAAGATCCTGACGGGAGGGGGGTATTTGTAGAAGACTGTGAGGTTGGTGTTGAGGATCCAGGTGGGCATGGCATTGAGAAGGGACTGGTGGGAGAAGATGAGGATTTCGGGTTTGACATGCTCAATGAGTTTGTTGGGGTAGGAAAGGCAGAGGGAGATGGGGATTTGTGGAAGTTCAGTGGCTGCGGAGCTAAGGCGGGAGGAGAGGATCGTTGGGGTACACCAAAAGGGTTTTCTGCCGAGGTTAACATTGTAGCCATGGGGGATGAGAGTGTCAAGGGAAAGGATGCATTCTTCTTCAAGTAGGTCAAGGGCATCATTGGAAAGGTCGCGGGCAAGGGCGTGAATGATGAACTCTTCTGGTGGGCAGGAGCGGAGAGCTTTTCTAAGGGAGGCGTCATCGAATGGTCGAGAATGGGCGTTTGGGGCAGGGGCGGTGTGGGCAGCAATGCGCTTTGAGAGGGGGGGCTTGGTTTGGCCGATGTAGAATTTCTGCATAGAGATGTGGTAGAAGAAGTAGATGCATCGAGGGGATGAGGCGCAGGAGCAGGGTGGGGGGGAGGAGGCATTTGTGGCACAAAGGGGCTTGTGGCCACAGCGGGAGAGAAGAAGGTCAGATAGCCAAGGTGGGGCAGCATTAGGTGGTTGGGTGGTGTGCTTGGGTGGTGGAGGGAGTGTAGGTGCAAATGGGGAGCGCAGGTTCAGAATTGGGGTGGTGGAGAGGAAGGGAGCTTGAGGTAGAGGGGGTGGCGGTGGGGGCGGAGGTGGTATGAGCGAAGGCGGTTGGGGTTGGAGTGGAGGCGGAGGGGGTGGATGTAGAGAGTGGAGGTAGAAAGCGGGTGATGCTGGTGGGGAGAGGAGCGCGAGGAAGGCGTCAGCTTCTTTGGTGTCTGGATGGAGTGACGGGTTGGGAGTTTGCTCAGATGGGGGGTCACTGGAGCAAGAGTTGTGGTCAGGGGCGCAAGGGGTGCTGGGTAGTTTGTCATAGGCATCCACAGCCTGCCTGGTGCTGAGATTCTGGTCAAGGGCATCTGCAGCGGGCCCGGAGAGGTTTTCCATATGTGTTAGATTTTGGAAGGGGGGAAGTCTGCGGTCTCCATGTATCGAGCGGGCAGCCTGGATGCAGCAGAGATGGGCTGGCTTCACTCGTGCTGTAGCGGCACTTACTGGTGCTGGTTCCACCTCATACAGCAATTGAGGACAGTGTTTTGAAGCATAGATTTAGGAGAGGAAGAGGGAGGGGAGCAGAGGCAGGAGGGGAGATGAGTGGGGTGGGGGTGGTGGGAAGGAAGGCGGAGGAGGCGGCGGCTTTCGGTGCGATGAAGTGGAGGGGTAGGTCGGAGGGTTGGGGTGGTGGAGTGGAAGGGCGCGGTGGAGGGGTTGGGGTGACGGGGGGGGAAGCACTGTGATGGTGTTGCGGTGATGGAGTGGAGGGCACAATGGCGGGGGTTCCTCAGGGTTGGCCATGATTCATCCCGCTATCATCTCGGTAGATGTGAGCAGCGATCAGGGACAGGGCGCAGCTGTGGGGGCACAGTTGGGCAAGCTCCATGCTTCAAAGAATGATGCTGATGAAGATACCAGAATTCCCCATGACCTTGATTGAAAAGAGCTTCTCAGCAAGTCATCAGACAAATGGAATCTACCCGATCCGGGTGGGCGTTTTGTGCCTCTTTCGCACGGGCCGCACGGGGAATTTTAATCAGGAGCATCATTCCAGAAGGGGGAGCCATGGGAGAGACTGGTGGGAGGAAGGGGGTGAATGCGAAGAGAACGGGAGAGAGCAAAGGGAGTTACCGTACCGCAAGATACCTGGACACAGACTTATGCTACAGCTTGACTGCCAACGGGACCTTCCTGCGGCTTTTCCTTGTTTAATTTTACCGTTGGCCAAGGAGAGCTTAGCAAGATTCGAGAACTCTAGGCCGATAAGCCAGAACTGCGCACCTGCACCCGATACCTTGGGCGCGGACTCGACTTTGCTCTTAGGGGGAGGGCTCAGGGATAGGTGGAGTGGGGTACAAGTGAGAGAGATAAGTTGGAGCATGCATGGCTGGCCGTGAGTCTTCTTGCTTTCATCCCAGTGGATGTGAGAAGCAAATCAGGAGCAGGGCGCGGCCGTGAGTGCCCAACCGAGCGGGGCCTCGCCGGAGCAAGCAATGGCCTTGGCTGAGGAAGGGGTGGCGAGCTTGATGGGGGTGAGCAGGCGGATGGCCGGCCTTCTTGAGAGGGGTGTTGGCATAGGGGGAACTGTTGAGGGTGATGAGGGGGATGTGGAGAGGCTTGCGGGTGTAGTTGACACATGCCGGGCCCCTCAGAGCCCGGGGGCCCATCCCGGCAGCGATGACCACTTACAACAGGTTGCACGGCAGCATACGGCATCTCATCAGCTTCTGGGCCCACGGGGCGAGGTTGCTGGCCGTGCCGGAACCAACGGTGAGCAGCTGTAGGGAAGGCGACGACCGGATGGTGAACTATCGGCCACCGGGAGGGCTTGGGACGCACAGGCATGTCGGGGGATGGGACCCCAAGTAGGAACAGCGCAGAACAACAGTGGCGGCGCAAGTGTGGAGAGCATTGGTCAGATTCGCAGACATTGGGCAGGGTTTCCAGCGCAAGGGCTTTGGGGTGGGAGTGGTGAGAGGGGGTTGCAGATGCAGTTTGGCAGTGGGCGCGCGAGGTCAGGCGGGAGCAATGCAGTCTTTCACTCTCAGCCCCTTGGGATTGCGCTTGGGAACATGGAACATTCGATGGGTGGGCAAGGTGCCTCGAGGCCAGGCTTTGGGGTTGGCAGGGAGCAGGGTGGTAGTATGGAGCGCAGGGTTCATGGTGGGAGCATGGCTGGCGCGACTCAGGGGGTGGATGTGAACGGGCGCCAATGGCAAAGTAACAGTGCGCGAGCGGGGAGGTTGCAGAGGCGCTCCAATGGCTCGGCGAGGCTTAGGGGGTCCCAATCTTCTCAACAGAGCTCCGGAAATTCTGGATGAGTGTCCCGAAATGTGTGTTTAAAATAATCCTTTGATCCCCGGCGTGGGTACATAGTGCAGCTGATCTTGTGTGGTTACGGGGTGCCAATGGAGTCAGTCCAAGGATAAACACATATATCCCCCCCGGGGCCTAACCCTCGCCGAATTGGCGTGGGCACAAAGAATACGGGGGGAGCACTAGCCGGCTGAGGGGTAGGACCCCCCCACACGGCTAGGGTTGGTGGTGGGGATGGTGGTGGTGTTGGTTGAGTTGTTTGTGTTGATTGTGTTGATTGTGCTGAGTGGGATGTATTTTCCGTTGAGCTTGGTGCGCTTGTAGTGCTGGCTGGGTGTGGTTTGGACCCGAGCCCGTAAGGACGAATCCGCACTTGTGTGGTGGTCGTCGCTTGCCGTTGCTCTCTACGGTCCGAACCCTGTCTGGAATTTTGCACACACGTGTTGTTTTCACCCTGGTGCCCTGGGATCCGGGGGTCGCCACGCTAGGGGCCCTGCTTACCCGGTGGTGCGGGTGGGCATAACCCTTGCTGCATTCTGGCATGGGTGGCTTGCACCGGAGGCGCGTGTGGTTTTGGTTTGGGCCCGGGTCCGTGGGGACGGATCCACGCTTCGTGCGTGGTGGTCGTCGCTCGCCTGACTCTCTACGGTCCAGACCCTCCGGGGCCTCGGTGTTTGGGAGTGGGGGGTGTGCGAGATTGTATCAATATGTTGTTGTTGGGGTTAGGGTGTACATTATTTTGTGAGTCAGCAGCAGATGGATTTTTCACCGGAAGCGGCGGTCTAGGGTGCTGGAGACTTTTTTAGGGCGCGGTTGCCCAATACAGCCCTCCGCGTGGTTGGCATAGTAGCGCCACCAGGCCAACCCAGCTGGCTACCTCTTATATTGGATACATTTGTGTCTGACGGTTGCTCTGCTAGGTAGTCAGCACCTGCCCGCCCAATCCCCCGGGGTGAGAGGCAGGACTCTCGATGCCAGGACCGGTTGCAATTTCATGGCGGTGAGTGTCCGGGTGCTGTTTTTGTTTGGCTCGACTTTTGTATTTTTAGGCTTGGTGGCGGGTGGTGAGCGTCACTTGGCGTGGATGTTGGATAAATAAATTATGACTTTGAGTACTGAAGAAGATAATCGGGCGACTGAGGGGTTGTATGATATTGAGGAGGCGGCTGGGCGGGCGGGGGCCCGGCGGCGGTGGGTTGTGTAAATATTGAGGAGGCGGTTGGGCAGGCGGGGGCCCGGCGGTTGTGGGTTGTAATAATATTGGAGGGTCGGCTGGGCGGGCGCGGGCCCTGCGGGTGCGGGGTAGGGGTGCTTCAAGAGAGCACTTGGGTGGAGGTGTTGGCCGGGCGAGCGTGAATGGTTCGGGGGCCAGGTGGGGGAGGGGGCATTAGAGGAGGGTGCGGTGGTGATCGAGTACTTTGATGGGGACCCGGCGAGAGATGAGGTCTTTCTAGAAAGGGAGCCGAGAGACCCGGGAGAGCACAATGGTCACTTGATTAGGCGGGACGGTGGAGGTGAGGTCACGGTGGAGGAGGTTGTGGGGTGGAGCGTAACGGAGGAGAGAGGCTTGCTCGTGGGTTGGAGGCTGCTGGATGAGGGGGGGTCGACCTCGGTGGGAGCGGGGGGTGGGGCTGACGCCGCGGATGCGGGGGAGGCTGGAGACCCAATGGGACCGCTGGGGGTGCCTCAGGAGAAGCGGGGCCGGGAGTGGGTGTGAGTGCGAGTCCGAGTGCGGGCGTGGGTGCGGGTGGCAAGACTGAAGGAGTTAGTGGGGAAGGCGGGGCCACTGGGGTGGATGGTCCGGCAGGTGGGGTGACAGTAGGCAGCGGGGGGGGGCATGGAGAGCCCTCATTTGTCGCTTCGATTAGAGCTGTCAGGGCATTCGGGGGCGGAAAGTGCAGATCTAAGGAGTGGTTCTGTGGCGGCGGGGCAGGCGGGTGGTGGAAGGGCTGTGGAGGCGGCGGGTGGGGGCGTGCAGGGGTGGGCTTAGGATTGGTGACAGAGGAGCAAAGTGCGGGGCGGATATAGTGGATGTGGGAGGGGCTGGTGGGCTTTTGGGACCGTTGGGGGTGTCTCTGGAGGGGCGGGTGGGTCGGTGCAGCGTGGGGGAGGTGGCGGGCGGAAGGGCAGGGCGGCGGGTGGGGAAGGTGCTGTGCTCGGTACCAGGATGCTCGGTGGGTGCCCTTGCAAGCAGACGAGCCCTGACGGAGCATTTCCAGCGGAGCCACCCTGAGCTGGATGAGAAGACGTTCGATGATGTCATGCGTAACTTGCCGCAGGCCTCGGGGCCGGGCAGTTGTCAGTGGCGGTGGGAGCATTTGTGGGCGGTCCATGTATTTGGTGGGTGAGATGCCTTGTTGGAGGTGTGCAACCATCTGACGGCAGGCCGGGCTCCAGCGGGGGTGCGGGAGTGGTTAGCAGGCGCTCGGTTAGTGGCGTTGCTGAAGGACGATCTCGGCGTCAACGTCCGGCCCATTGCGTGTGACGAAGTTCTCCGGAAGCTCGTGGCAAAGGTCATATGCAGGCAGGAGGCGAGGGCCTTCAGGGCTCGATTTTGTGGGCCGCGGCAGGATGATGAGCTTGGTGGACTGCAGGCGGCCCAGATCGGGGTTGCGGTGAAGGGAGGGGCGGACCTGGGGGTCCACACTGTCCAGGCGGCCCTGGACCGGCACCCGGAATGGGTCTGTGTCAAGGCAGACGCCAGGAATGCCTTCAATGCGGTGCACCGTGAGGCAATGTTTGAGGCCATCGAGCGGGACTTCCCGGAGCCGTGGGCATGGACGGACCTTTGTTACGGGGTGGAGGCAAATTTGGGGTTTCGACTGGGAGGCGCCGATGGCTCGGTGATGCGGTTTGTCAAGTCGAAGGAGGGCACACAGCAGGGGGACCCCCTGGGGCCGCTTTACCTGGCTGCCCCGCTACAGATGGTGCTGGAGCGGGTTTAGGAGAGGCACCCTAGTGTGGTCATCTCTGCCTACTTGGATGATGCTTTCCTCAGGGGTCCTCCGAATATCGTGGCGCTTGCGTATGGCACTTATATGGAGGAGGCAGCAGCGATTGGCCTTGACATTCAGCCGATGAATTCGGCGGCTTTCTCGCCTGAGGGTGACGCCAGTTGCTTCGAGGACGGGTTGCCGGGTGCGCGGGGAGAGCTGGACTTCATTGATGTCTTGGGAGTGCCGGTGGGGAAGGCAGAGGCGGTCAGCGCGGAGATGTTGAAGAAGGTGGAGAAGTTATGTGCCATTCTGCCCATCTTGAACAAGCTTGAGCACGCGCAGGCCCAAGGGCTTCTACTTTGATTTTGTGCCCACCCGAGGTTGGGGTTTTGGCTGCGGGGTGTGCCGCCGGAGATGATGCGGGAGGCGGCCGAGGAGCATGACAGGAGGATGCAGGAGGCGTTGCGGGATTTGCTGCCTGGCGGTGGATTGGCGTGGCATTCCTGTGAGTTTGCCACCCTCCCGCATGGGATGGGTCTGACTAAGGCGGCGAGGGTGAGCAGTGCGGCCTGGCTTGGTGGGTTTGCGCAAGTTTGGGAGGATATGCTCTTTCCGACAGTGACGGCGGGGACCGAGGACCTCGGGGCTGAGAGCGACTTGCCGTATGTCACTTCTTTGCAAGCGGCCATGCAGAAGGTGTCGGAGGCGGTGGAGATGATTGAGGAGGCAAGGGTAGCAAATGAGCATTTGCCACCACATGTGCCGAAGGCGGACGACGTCAAGAAGTTGAGTGATTACAGCAGATCTCAAAAGCGTGCCCAACGGGTCTATGCTGCTGTCCTCCACTCTGCGGATTGGCTTTGGCTGGCTGGGCACGTGGGGGCGTCTCGGCTCCCCTGGCTTTTCTCGGTGACCTACAACAGCATTGGGCCGGCTTTCCTGAGGGGTGTTCCATATTGCCCAGCCCTGGAGCTCAGTTCGGCGGAATACCGTGTGGCCCTGCGGCACATTCTTCATGCGGAGCAACCCCTCCTTGGCCAGGTGGAGGAGTGCCCCGATTGTGGGGGAGAGCGGGATCCTACCGGGACACACTTGTTGGGATGCTGGGGAGGAGCGGGGGCCGGTGGAGGAAATTGGTATTCTTTCATTCACCACAAGCTGCAGAGGGTGCTATTCGAGGTGGCCAAGTCTGCTTATCCTTTGGCGTCTGCGTTGCACGATGATTTCGCGGGCCACTTGACCTACTCACCGAACCATTGCCCAGATGTGACAGTGTTGGATGCGGACGGACCGGGGCAGCATGTGCTGTTTGATGTGGCCACGGCGCGGCCGATGTCGGACGCGCACCTAGAAGCGGCCATGATGGCCCCCGGGGCAGCGGCAAAGAAGGTGGAGGAGAGCAAGGTTGCAACATATGGAGATGTCCGCCCACACCACTTTATTCCCTTTGGAGTGGAGGTGTACGGTGGACTTGGGCCTGCGGCGTATGGATTTCTTCTGAAGATGCAGCAGTGCTTAAGGGAGCGGCGGTACATGGAGGCGATCGCGGAAGGGGGAGAGCAGGTGGATGGCGACGGAGACGAGGACCGGGACGAAGAGACGACGCATGATTGGGCGGTGGGCTGGAAGGAGAAGTGGATCCGGCAGCTTTCTTTTGCGCTTGCACGAGGGGTCGCAGGGCTGATCATCTGGCGGGCTGTGGGGCGAACGCCGGCCGGAGTAGGGTGGCGCTGGGCTGGCGGAGGGCATGTGAGAGAAGGCATGGGCCCGAACCCGGATCGAGGGGATGCGGCTCAACGGGAGGGGGTGGAGAGGTTGGCGTTGATGGATAGGGCGTGGGTGGACGCGTTCGAGGAGATAGACTACGCCACGCAGGATGAATCGGGTGGTGGGACGCAGGGATCTGGGGGGACGCAGCATGAGCAGTCTGAGCAGGCTTCTGGTGGGGTGGACGAGGCATGCGCGATGGCACCGAGGCTCCTGGAGAGCATGGAGGATGTGCGGCGGGAGGCAGAGCACCTGAGCACTGGGAGGGGTCAAGGAGAGGGCACCGCCGAGGCGCAGTCTGGAGAGGCGCATGCGGGCGCAGGTGGGCACAGCCAGGCGGCGACAAGTGTCCAGGACATCTTGGCGGAGTGGGAAGACCTCTCATCGCCGGGCCCGGAGGGTGGGGTCTGGACTCAAGAGCGGAGTGGGGCCTCGCCGGAGCAAGCAATGGCCTTGGCTGAGGGAGGGGTGGACACCTTGATGGGCGTGAGTAGGCGGGTGGCCGGTCTTCTTGAGAGGGGTGTTGGCATGGGGGGAACTGTTGAGGGTGATGATGGAGACGCGGAGAGGCACGTGGGTGGAGTTGACACATGTCGGGCCCCTCGGAGCCCGGGGGCCCATCCCGGCAGCGATGACCACTTGCAACAGGTTGCACGGCAGCATACGGCATCTCATCAGCTTTTGGGCCCACGGGGCGAGGTAACTGGCCATGCCGGAACCAACGGTGAGCAGCTGTAGGGAAGGCGACGACCGGATGGTGAACTATCGGCCACCGGGAGGGCTTGGGACGCACAGGCATGTCGGGGGATGGGACCCCAAGTAGGAACAGCGCAGAACAACAGTGGCGGTGCAAGTGTGGAGAGCATTGGTCAGATTCGCAGACATTTGGCAGGGTTTCCGGCGCAAGGGCTTTGGGGTGGGAGTGGTGAGAGGGGGTTGCAGATGCAGTTTGGCAGTGGGCGCGCAAGGTCAGGCGGAAGCAATGCGGTTTTTCACTCACAGCCCCTGGGGATTGCGCTTGGGAACATGGCACATTTGATGGGTGGGCAAGGTGCCTCGAGGCCAGGCTTTGGGGTTGGCAGGGAGCAAGGTGGTGATGCGGAGCGCAGGGTTCATGGTGGGAGCATGGCTGGCGCGACTCAGAGGGTGGATATGAATGGGCGCCAATAGCAAAGTAACAGTGCGCGAGCAAGGCGGTTGCGGAGGCGCTCTAATGGCTGTGCAAGGCTTAGGGGGTCCCATTCTGCACGACAGAGCTCCGGAAATTCTGGATGAGTGTCCCGAAGTGTGTGTTTATAATTATCCTTTGATCCCCGGCGTGGGTACATAGTGCAGCTGATCTTCTGTGGTTACGGGATGCCAAAGGAGTCAGTCCAAGGATAAACACATACATTGAACGGCATGAGATCGGCCGACAAAAGCCAGCCCACCATCATCCCTGTGGATGTGAAAAGCAAATCAGGAGCAGGGCGGGGCCGTGACAAGATACCACCAACTCATACATATTCCCAACCCAGATGCTAAGCAGCATGGAAAGATGCTACGATGTGACCCATCATCGCCCAACAATAGTTGGTCTGTGGGTAACGGAGTAAGCGGACCCTGCTGGCACATGCCCCCCAATGGCTCCCGGTCGATGGATGGGACCTGTTGGTCCATGGTTATGTCATGAATGCAGTCACACCACACAGCATGGACCACCCATGTCAAAAAAAGGAAACATGCGGGCACCAAAGTGCACAAAATTCAAGGGAAAACACAGAAGGTGTACATCACCACCTTCTGCCTCTCCTCGCAGCACGACAGACGAATCTACCGAGCTCTCCAAGAGGCAGTGCCCGCCAGAATGGCACCACAGGAATAACCGCCTCCCAAAAACCACTTCCACCCGGCGGCCGTCCCCGTTCACAGCAATCCGCCAGTACTCATATCAAGGTCACAGAACACAAGTCCCCCGGCATGTGTAATAACCATGAGCATTGTACACGGAGAGGGAGCTAGCGTCAGATGAATCCAAGACACTCCCAAAAAGCGAGCCGTAGACGAATCCCCGACACACTCAAAGAGGCAGTACCCGTCAGAAGGGTACCACAGGGACAGCCACATCCCATCATCCAAATCATTCCAGTGGCCGTCCCCGTTAACAACGAGATGTCAGCACCCCATAACGTGGGTGTCAACCACCAGTCCCCCGGCAGGTGAAAAAGCCCCAAGGCACTGGACATAAATAGAGCCAGCCGCAGACGAATCCCCGACGCCCTCAAAGAGGCAGTACCCGTCAAAAGGGTACCACAGGGACAGCCACAATCCCATCATCCAAATCATTCCAGTGGCCGTACCCGTTAACAACGAGATGCAAGCACCCCAAAACGTGGCTGTCGACCACCAGTCCCCCAGCAGGTGAAAAAGCCTCAAGGCACTGGACATAAGGATAAACACATACATATATATGTCATACCACACATAGATACAAGGGACTACTTTTTTGCCAACCTTCTTGGAGAAGGACTTTGGGGCCTAGCAACGTGCGCCTTCTCTATTCAAATGTTTGCTGTGTGTGCTATGGAAATTTCGTGGAACCCTCTACTTGATCGGAGAGGAAGGAGTCTCAGGCCTTACGTTGCATATATATTACTGTAAGTCGTGTACTCTAAGAAATCAAGAATAAATTGTGAGCACCGGTTTCTCGATGCACATTCCCCATATTGAATATTGGGGTTCATTAGTAAATTAACCGCATTGTTGACAAAAATCTAGGCTGGATTCATGTAGATGCTTTGTCTAATAGACCTCAACGTGTGTGTTAATCTTAGGCCCTCAGCAACTTCGACATATAACATTCACGTGATAAACTTGCTGTACTTGTCCCCTAGTTTATCAAAAAATAATTGTCAATAACCACACTTACCTTGTCTTGATGAATGAGGTCCATTGCTTCCCCCAGGAGATATTTCTTCAAGTTGCTACATGGGCCAATACAAAAAAACCGCTCTCAGGCGAACTATACCGTGCTGGCAAACTTGGCAAAATGAGACGGTGACTAAGAGTTTACAGAGTCAAGAATTTTCACCTTGCTCGTGACTTTTCGTCACCATCTTTGCAACTGCAAAGGTATCGCAAGGCAATCGTGGACAGTCAAATACATATTGTATCCTTAGGAATCAAACGAATACGAAATAGAGGCTGGAAACATCATATACCAAGTTGGTACATCTTAGTTCGGAAAATTAGAAAGGTATTGAAAGAGAACAGTCGTGTTACCGAGGGGGTAGGAAACCATCAATGTTCTCCAAGACCTTTGATGGGTCTGGGGAGCACAAAGTAGTCATTAAGGCGGCGGTAGCGAATACATCTGTCCGCCCTGATCTGTGTGTAAGCTGCAAGCAACGCCACTTGTGCAAACCTTTCAGGAGATCGATCAACTAGGTTCCAAAATTGCAACACGAAGCAAAAACGACTTTCGCACCAGCTCAGTACCCTGATGGCCCGGGGAGTATGTCCGTGCAAACACGTCCAGTAACTTGGACGGCTGGGAGGAGCTGTGGGAGCAAGCCTTCTGATCGTCCGGGTCATCAGTAGCAGTACCGTACTGTGATGAATATCGCTAAAGATACGTGGTCAGCACACAAAATGTAAACAGTGTTGTGATAGAATGATCAGGACTGGTATGAACTATAGGACCGGAAGTTAGTGCATTTAGATCACATTTACGTTATTTGCATTGGGTAAAAAACGTACGTCTATAGCAGCTATCTTGATCTCTTTGATCCAGTCATTGCCATCCTGCATAGGTGAGTAAGTCAGAAATGTACAGTCGATACTTGAGATCACTCAAAAGGATACTACAGACTCAGTGTAAAGCTCGAGGACGTTTGACCCTTAATCTGGATTTATGGAGTCGCAAGGCAGAAGCGTACCCGCACCAAGTGGGTGACAATCCAATTGGAACTCTTATTGTCCCTCCACATAAGACCCTGACGAAACTGGTTTCGAAGAAAGTCACAGATTTGTAACCCCAGTTGCAAAAGTATTTCTCGCCGAAAGAAGCGCCCTGCTTTTAGCTCTAGGAGGTAAACCTTGTCAAGGCTCCCATACATGTGGTACTCATAGACGAACTGCAAGTGTGCAAAATAGACAACATTCAAATCTTGCGCCTTGAGATGGACGCGCTTAGTCATTCGCACGGCAGGAAGACGCAACACAAAAAGTGGGCAAGCCCCTTAGCATTTCATAAGTACAATCAGATAATTGTGATATACGCATATGACCACAAAAGGAACGGTCGCATCAAGATTTGTGATGAATGCTTGCTCTTTCGCAACCAGTATAGGAGAATAAATAAGCGGAAAGCATATGCACCAAGCAGCTCTCAGCAGACCAATTTCCCATCAAGGACTGCTCGTCAGGTACTCAGCAGAGGACTTCCTTGCATTGAGCATTGAGCATGGCTTCTAGAACGTGAAGGATACCCAAGACCGAAACCAGGATAAAGCAAGCTAATGATCTGAGGCACAATACCATAGAATAGAATCGCATTTGTGATCATCAGTGAAAAAAAGTGCTACAGTCGCAAACGATGAATCCATTGCTCAGGATGCTTTCATGAGATAATCCTTACCACTGGCGTTGCCGGATGATCTTCACACAGTTCATTCTCATCTGCAAGCAGAATGTATATGCCTGCAAAGTCACAGCATGGCGCATGAGTTGATGGCTTGTGTATATCAGTTGAACCCTTGCAGAGTGGTACTAGATGCTTTAGCTCAAGAGTGATGTTTTAATTGTAGCGTAGTGAAAGTTTAGAGGTTTGGCTACAAATTTGAAACTCTTGTGACCAGTGACAGCTGAGTCGTGCCACGTGACGGTTTGAAACTGGCACAATGTATATAATAACCCACATTATCGTGGCCACAGCTCTGTTCTGTTTAAATTGGAGCACAGTGGAATTTTAGTGGTTTCTGCCACGTGTAGATCAAATTACCCGTGTCATGCTTGCAGCTCGAGTGACGGTTCGTGTCACGTGTAGGGACACAGAAACTAGACAAAAAGCCTGTGAAGCCGATGTGGCTTCAGCTCTGTTCTTTTGCCTTCGGTAAAAGAACTCCACAAAAAAAATTCTTTCTGGGATATTTTTCTGTGCGGCACACTGCAAGTATTAAATCCCTTACTCCCGTAGTAATAAGCGATCAGGAATTTGCACCAACACAATGGTTGGTAGCACAGACAGCCCGGAACCAGGGGACCCGGGACTTCTACCAAGTGGTAGGTCCTCCCTAGTTGTTGCTGTAAGTCCTCCAAAGTCGACGACGACGCTGGAGATGGAAATGCTGCGTCAGCAGATGAGGAACGAGCAAGAGGCTCACGAGGAGGCCATGAAGACACAGGCAGCAGCGAGGATGCAACAAGACTTGCAGACTCAGCTGCTGGCAGAGCAAATCGTTGCTCTACGGGCCGACGTTGCAAAAGCTCTGGCCGAGAAGGAAGAAGCCACTTCTTCGACGACTTCGACGGGCGACGCAGAGCTGGAGAAGCTCAAGAAGCTTCCTTACTGTCCCTACGCCGAGGTGAATCCTTTCCTGACGCGTCCGGACACGTTGACGGACGGGATGCCGAAGCTGCTCGACTTGCACGTGACAAGACCCACGCGGCACTAAGCAAGAAGTCCAATTCTTCAATGAAGTACGAGCAGATGGTGCTGGGACCAGCCCTGGCGTACTTCCACGACGCGATCGTGTACGAAGAGACCACGGTGGACCTGTTGCAGAACCTGGATGAGTCCGAGTTCACCCCGTTCTTGAACGAACTTTGGAACCGCGTGCTGCGGGGACATAACACGAAGAAGGGCGTCTACGGGCTGTTGTGCAACCGCTACACGATGATCGGGTACCGGGCGATGTTGGAAGGCGACAACGAAGCACACAGTGGAGCGGAGGCTGTGCGGGCGAAGCTCCCTTTCATGGAGCAGAAGATCTATTCTGGCACTGAGAGAATGGTGACTGACACCGTTCTGACAAATTGCCTAGCAGAGTTCGACAACTCCAAGGCGAAGGCGGTGATGGCGACGACAACTAAGCAGGCGGCGGGTGCTGCAAACCGTGCGCAACGCAGCGACCACCGAGTGGGAGGTGGCCGCGGAGGGGATTGAGCCCCTCCTCAAAATTCCCCGGGTAAGGGCGGCAAGGCCGCGCAGGCCCGGGGAAAGGGGAACTAAATGTGCCTTGGGGCACCTGACCTAACCCCTCTCTCTTCGGGGGTTCAGGTCAAGCACCGTACGTTACAGGAGTACGTACGCTGCAGGAAAGGAGCATGGCGCGCTGGGGGCGCGAGCAGCGAAGCGCTGCAGTGGATCGCTTGCGGAGCGAAGATGCGGTGGGTGAAAGGCCCACCACCCAAGTTCGACCACGGGCCCTCGCTGCTAGATCTCAATCCAGAGCAGCAGGCATGGTTGGACAACGAGACGGACCGTTCTCTCCGATCTGGGGCTTGGGTGCGAGCCCGTCGAAGACGTCACGTTTCGCGGGTGTTTCTGGTGCCGAAGCCAGGCACCAACTCCTGGAGGCTGGTGATGGACTTCCGCTGGCTGAACACCTTCTGCGTGAAGTCCAAGTGCAAAATGGAGACCTTGAAGAAGCTGCGCAGGCTGGCGAGTCACGGCGACTGGTGCTTCTCCTTCGACCTCAAGGACGGGTACCACGCGGTGGGGATCGACCCGGACTTCCAGGAGTTCATGCAGTTCGACATCCAGGGGGTTTTGCACCAGTGAGGTGCACTTCCCTTCGGGAGGTCGGACTCACCACGAATATTTGTCAAGTTGATGAAGACGCTCGTGGAGCCGATTCGCTCTCCGCGAGCGGGGAAGGATCAGTACGAAGTAAAGAAGCTGAGAGATGGACAAGAAGTACGACGACGCTGGGCGGTGAGGCGACGAGAAGGAGGACTTCGACGATGCTCGGATCAGGCCGGCGCGAGGGTGTTGCCCTACATGGACGACTTCCTGGTGATCACCAAGACGCAAAACGATGCCTTCGGACAGAGGGATTGGGTGAGCAAGCTTCTTGTTCGGCTCGGGTTATTCCGAAACGAGAAGAAGGGACACAGGGAGCCGACGCAGCTGGTGGAGCACTTGGGGCTCGAGGTGGACTTCGAGGAGGGCTTATCCGGGTTACGGAAAAAAGACTCAAGAAGATCCACGCCAAGGCCACGGCGATCCTCTGCCGAGCGACTCGGGAACGACGTTGGGTACAAGCTCGGGAGCTGGCGGGGTTCAATGGACTCTGCCAATCGGTGTACCTGGCGGTCCCTGCCGCGAGACTGTACCTTCGAGAACTTTATTTCGTGCTGGGCAAGAAGAACAGTTGGGGATCCAAGGTGAAGCTGACGAGGCAAGCCTAGGGAGACCTACAATGGTGATCCAAGTTGCCGGCGACGAGCCGGAGGAACGGGCGCAAAATATCACACTGGACAGGTCTGGTGTGCTCTTACAGCACTCTCATGCCACGGCATGCAAATCACGCAGTGCTGAACTCCGATGCCGTTGAAGTGTAGAGGGGTTCTCTAGATAGATAATACTCCCCCGCCGTCGCTACCACCACCACCGCAAACACCAGCATTCGCAGCCTTTGTAGCATCAAGAGGCGACAGACACGTATGGGCTGCGGTACTTCCATCGACCAGAGTCAGCGGCGAACTCAACCCCAAGTAAGTGGCGTTGCGGCGGCAGCCGAGGGCAGCGCCACCCCTACCAAGCCGGCACAACTTGCAGGCACTATGAGCAGCACGAATGGGCAGCGCTTTGCGAAGAACGAGGAACCTGCCGAAGATGCGGTAGCAGCCAAGGGCAGCGCCCTTACCGCAAAGCCACCACAGCTTGTGGACGCGAGGAACAGCCCGGATGGGTGGGCAGGTGTGCAGAAATCAGATCCTGCTGCTGACGCGGCAGCAGCCGAGGGCAGCGCCCTTACCGCAAAGCCGCCACAGCTTGTGGACGCGAGGAACAGCCCGGATGGGTGGGCAGGTGTGCAGAAATCAGATCCTGCTGCTGACGCGGCAGCAGTCGAGGGCAGCGCCCCCACCGGAGAGCATCCACAACTTGTGAACGCGGGGAACAGTGCAGAGCAGCAGCAAGATGCGGAGAAGGAAGCTGCGAGAAGAGCGGACTCCGTGAAGCTGCAGGGTGAGATGGCTTACAAAGCCCTCATGAACGAGGTTCAGAGAGGCACTCTATCCCACACGCTGAGCTTCGGGCAGCCCGAGGAGGCAGCGCAGACACTGGCGAGGCTGCACGCAGCGCTAGACCACTCGCAAATCCATGTCGAGAACGACGTTTCGCGGCTTCTAGATATTCACGGCAGCAAGCCATTGCACTGGGGACACGGCCCTGCTGGGGCGCCTGGTGTGCACGTTATGCTGTATCCATGGCCTGTTGCTTTTAAGAACGGAGATCAAAGATGGGGGGGACCTGAGCGAGAAGAAGGCACAATGGAAGAAGGCGGCGGACAAGCTGCGCATTCTGTGCGTGGGCAGGTTCCACTCCGCGGCGCAGAGCTTTGGTGGCATGGCGCTCCTGGAGCTCCACCTGTCGCAGGTGCAGCTCACTCAGGTGCACCTCCCTGCGCACGCGCTGTCCTCGCAGATAGTATCGGCGGCGGCCAACGTCGCTGTCGGAGCGGCGAAGGCGGTGCTAGTGGGCAGTTACGCCACACTGGCCAAGGGGATTGGTCAAGCGGTGAGCGCCGGTATGGACGCTGCGAGCCAGAAGCTGAGCCAAACCTGCTTCGCGCAGCTGAAGGAGCTCAGCGAGCCACCCGTGGATGACGTTGAGCTGGAGGAGTGGCTGCGGAAGATGCACGACGTGCACTTTAAGTGTGGCGAGCAGGGCCAATGGGAGCCCAAGGGCGAAGGGCGGTGGGAGCCAAAGGCGGCGTTTTCGGTGGTGTTGGCGGATTTGGTGGCTGCCCGGCCTCCGCGCCTGACCCCTCCGCTGCTGGAGATGGTTTGTCTGGGTGACAAGGATTTTATTGGGCTGAGCAACCTCATGGCCTTGGGGGCGCACTCCGCCGCTGACGTGGATGCCACGCAGGCTGCGCTCGTGAACCTGACGATGTGGGCGCAAGAGGTGGTACTGCACGCGGCGGAGGAGAGCGGGACTAGCCTGAATGCACCAAATCAGAATGCCGCGGACAGCGCGAAATCCGGTGAGCACTTGCCATCGTCCGAGGACAGCTGGGCCGACGGCTACGGGCTGCAGGTGCTGGCGGAGGAACTGGAGGGCGTCATCCGAGAGGGCACGGCGATGCTTGCGAGCTCCGCCGAGCGGCTGACAGCGTCCGTGGCCGAGGCTGTGTCGGAGCAAGTTCAGGCTGTGCTCGTGAGCGGGGCGCGTGACGCAGCGGCGCGCAGGAAGCCGCAGGCGGTGGCCGCGCTTGCCGCCTGCAACTCTGTGCTCGACGGCGTCGAGGAGTCGCTGCAGGGTGTGCATGCTGCTGCGGTTGCTTGTCAGCCGCTGTTGCAGCTCACGTCCAAGCTGCTGCGGGCGTATTCCATGCCGTTCCCCGACGCGCTCGTGGACGGGGCGATCGACCGAGCGCTCCACGAGCTCGATCCTGAGGTGGTGCGCGGCATGGAGAGCCGCCTGCGGAAGCGTCTCACTGATGAGCTGAGCGCTGAAAATTTTGTCAACGAGCCGGGTAACGCGCTCACAGCGGCCCAATCAAGCGGGTGTGTCAGCGCCAGCGCCGCACAGCAACCGGAGCTGCGGCCGGCGGTGCCGGCGGAAAAGGTGGCTGAGCGGAGCCCGAGGGACGCGGTATAGGATCTACTCGTCCAGCTGCTATCCGAGGTCGTGTTGGCTGAGCTACGGCCGCCCCTGGGCGCGCTGCAGGCGTTTCTTGGGCTCATCCAGGGGCCCGCCAGCAAGGACGAGCTGATGAAGCTGGCTATCGAGCTCGATGGCGAGGTGATACGTATGGCTCGGGGGGAGGTGGAGCGCTGCATGAAGAACGAGGAGGGCTGCGCGCAAGAAGGTGTGGCGGCACCTGGGCAGCGCGAGGCAGAGTCGCTGGTGGTTAGCCTGCAGGAGAGCCTCCCAAGGGTAGTGAGCAAATGGCTTGTGTCCGCCCTGGGGATGATACGCCAAAAACTGCCACAGCCCATGCTGTCGGCAGGCGAGAGCCGCAAGACACCCTCTCTGCCTTCCGGGTTGATCGATGCCATCGCCTACGGGGATGCCGGCATGGCAACCCTTGCGCAGGTATCGGAGTGCGCGGCGGCGTGCAAGGACCTGCTGCGCGCGCACGTGCGGCCTCCGCTGAGCCAGGCGCACGCCTACCTGTCCGGGGAGGCGCACGGCAACACCGGCGGCGGGTGGGTCCTGTCATTCTTCACCAGCCGCACGAGGAGGCTGCAGGCCAGCGACCGCGGAGCGCAGGTGGAGGCGCGTCCCACGGAGGACCCGAAGTTATGGCAGCTGGCGCTCGGTGGCCTAGATTGGATCCTGCGCAAGATCGCCGGGACGGAGCTCGCAGCCAGCCTGGTCGAGGACGTTGGGACGGCGTGGGAGGACGCGGCCTTGTCGTCCGAGCAGGAGGCGGCGCATGAGCCGGCAAGCAAGGGCATGGTGCAGGTGACCGAGGCCTTCCTTAAGCTCTCCCTCCACCTCAAGCGGACGCGGGCGCTGGCAGGGTCCCTGGAGGGCGCCTCGCAGGGGCTCGACCTGCGCGCTGTGGCCAAGGCACACACCCTGAATGTGGTGGAGGACTCCCTGGTCAAAGCGAGGGAGGCCCTGCTGGAGACGGTGAAGGACCGTGTCAGGGCGATGACGGGGGAGGCGCAAAAGAAGCTTGCGGACTGGGCGGACCACTGCACCGACGATCTGGGTGATGTGGCGACGAGCGCTCTGAGCGACACGTGTGGCGCGCTGCTGGCCCCGGCTTTGGGGCTCCTGGGCGAGGTGGTGAACGGGCGCAGGAACCGGCTCACGGCCCACCCGTGGCAGGTGCGTGAGGTGGCCATGCTCGGCGCGCTGCGGGCGCTGGATGCCCGTCGAGATGACGCCGCTGCGTTACAGGATGACGCCGCTGCGTTACAGGACGACGCCACCGCTGCCGCTGCTGGGGGTAGCGCCCAAGCAAAGGCGCTGGCAACCCTCCGGGCGGTGCGGAAGGAACTGCAGGCTACGGTCCTCGTGCGCCAATCGCTGGAGCGCACGCCGTCCATGCAGGCACTGCAGCGCCACGGAGGGGCCTTGGCCGCCGAGCTCAACGTGCCTCTCCGCGCAGAGGAGCTGCGCAAGGCGATGGAGGGCGAGCGTGAGCGCCGCGCCAAGAGGGAGCGGGAGGCGGAGCGCGAGAGGATCACGGCAGCCGAGCGGCACGAGGCGTGGGCGCAGGCCCAGCACGTGGTCCGGCATCGATGCGCAGCTGCTCGAGCTGGAAGAGCTGCAGAAGGCGGTGGCGCGCGAGCCGGACCTGATGCGGAAGCAGCTGCTGCTGGTGAGCTGTCGTGACGTCCACGCCGCGCTGGCGCAGAGCTCTCGCAACGTGGAGGACATCGGCACGGGGATCGGCGTGGTGTTGGGCTTCCTGACGACGGTGAACGACAAGCTGGATGGGTGAACGAGTCGCTGAACGAGCTGCAGAGCTCCGTGCGCGAGCTCGGCGCGGACCTTAGGCGGATGGTGGGGCAGCCCGTGCTGGAAGCGCTGACGGAGCAGCGCAGCAAGCAGCTGGCGCAGTGCCAGGAGCTCCGGCGCGAAGTGTACATTGCTGTGGACGGTGTGGGGCGCAGAGATGATAGGAAGTTCCTGGTGTCAGAATCCAACGAGCCGAAGGACCTCCTCCAGGCTGTGAAGACGGAGCTGCTCGAGAGAAAGGAGGTGAGCCTGCTGCTGCTTTCCGGGCCAGCCGGATCTGGGAAGAGCACTTTTGTGCGCCACCTGGAGGTGTACCTGGAGACGGAGTACGTGGAGCAGACCCGGAGCGAGCGCAGCGAAGTGGTGATGGTGAAGGTGTCTTTGCCCACGCTGAAGAACCCGATGGCGGATCTATCTGTTCCACGAGGCGCTGCGGCAGAAGGGGCTCCAGGAGGCGCAGATCCACGAGCTGCGCGATCTGGCGCGGGCGGGTGAGGTGCGGCTGATCTTCCTGCTGGACGCGTACGATGAGCTTCCTTCGCATTGCCTCTTCAAGAACCTGTACTTGTCCAACAACCTGGAGCAGTACTGCACTCAGCCGGAGGACGACGTGCCACCCGCCTACCCAAAAGTGATCATCACCACCCGCACGGAGCTGCTGTCACGGGACCCGGAGTATGCGCGCGCCTTCGTGCCGATGGAGATGGACAAGCCCGCTCGAGCCACCGTCAAGAGTGCAGATGCGGCTTTCCTTGAGCTCCGCATCGTGCCCTTCGACAACAAGGTGGACTGGTACATCCACGCCAAGGTGGCGCTGGAGGTGCGGGGCGAGCTCGAACGCCACATGGGCACCCTTGCCGCACTGTCCAGGGAGGCCGCGAGTGAGTTGCAGAAGAAGGTTGAGGGTGTGCCGATGAGCACGGACAGTGCGAACAAGCCCCTCCACACAAAAGCGATGCTGGAAGCGGCGTGCGCGGCGGTGACGGCGCCTCGTGGGGGCAAAGAGCCGCTCGAGCGTGTAAAGCGGTACATGGATCAGGTCCCCGTGGCGGCGACGATGCAACCGGTGGTCCGTGTGGTATGGGTGCTGGCTGGGGCGTTGGCGGAGACGCCTTCTGGGCTGATGCACACACTGGCGGACTTTTCTGATGGGTTGGTGAGGGCGGAAACCGGCAAGATCTGGCTACACCGGGATTACTGTGACGCATTTGATCGCATGCCCGAGCTGAAGGAGCTGACGACGACGCCTTTCATGGTGGAGATTGTGATGGAGATCCTGCCCAAGCTGCAGGAGCTGCAGAGTACGGATGCGTCCATGAAGGCGAAGCTGTTACTGCTGCTGAACGAGGACGCAGCGCAGATGGTGTGGGGGTGCATCGGCCGGTGGCGCGGGGCTGAAGACTTCATCTCGAAGCAGGCACAGGCGGGGTTGGAGGCAAGTCAGGCGCCAGCTCCGGGGGCCGGTAGTGGTGTCACAAAGCTCGCGAAGGAGGTGGTTACAGTGCTGAAGGGGCAAGACCTTCTTCTGAAGCAGGACAAGCTGGCGGAAATTGGCTGGGAGCAGCTGTAGGCGATGGGGCGAGTGTCTGCTCAGGGGATGACGAAGGGGCAGGCCGGTGGTCTGGAAGCGGGGATAGCTGATGGTGCATTGACGGATTCACTGGCAGTCCTGGGAGGTGATGCGGAAGTGGATGGGTTGTTGCATGAAATGGTCGGAACAGTGCTGACGGAGGAGGAGAGCAGGCTGCTGGAGGGCGCCATCTCTCAAACGGATATTCCGTACCTGATGAAGAGTGCTCTTCGGAGGCCGAGGGTGTGCCGCAGCCACATCTACGCCATGTTCGTGGCGATGTACGGGCGGCGGGAGGCGAGCAAGGCCCTCACACGGGGTCCCTATGAGGCTAGTGCGGTGGAGCAGGAGGGGGCGCAGTACGCCCAGCGTCTGGCGCTGACGATGGTGGCCGAGAACATGACCAAGGTACCCCTCCAGGGTGGCAGCAAGCTGTTCCACGAGAAGAGCGTGTGGGACCCCTTCCTGCGCGATGGTGGGGAGCTGCGGGCCGCGGCGCAGAAGGCGGCACCGGTGCGGTGCGAGGGTGGCGTGCTGACGTTCATCCACAAGACGGTGCAGGAGCACCTCTGCGCCGCGAGCCTGCGCACCAACTTGCACCAGATCCTCCGGAATTTGGCGGCTCCTCTTGAGGACCTCGAGGGGGAGCTGCAGCCGGAGGTGGAACTGAACGACGGCAACGAGAGTGCGCGGCGGTAAGCGGGCGCTGTAACAGGGATGGATGGGTCAAAAGATGGAGACGCGCCCGAGCTGCATGGCGAAGGATCTCCTCAGGCGGCGGGCGAGCAGACTGAGCAGGTCCAGAGGCGCCACGCAAGGGCGGCGAGGGCGCTCGGGAGAGCCGAGGAGCGGCTGCTGCAGTCGGAGTGGGCGCAGGTGGACCTGCGGGACGAGGACGTGGTGCGGGACTTCCTGGTGGATTTTTTTCTCGATGACTTGGAGTTCCTTGCGGAGGTTTGCTTTGTGGTGGCGTGGGCGGAGCGGCGCTACGTTGGGGGCTATAAGGCTGGTGGCGGCGGCGGCCTCGCCTGTGACCTGCTGCTGGGCAACGTGCGCGCGCCGCTTGGGGGCGCGCTGCCCAACAGCAGCGGGGGAACGCTGTTGCACGCGGCGGCGGCGGACGGGTCCCACTTCGCGGTGTCCAAGCTTCTGGAGATGCGGAGGAGAGGGATCATGGATAGCGAGCTGCTTGACGGGCGGGACGAGCACGGCCGCTCGCCGCTGTTCTGCGCGGCGCAGTGGGGGCACGCGCAGGTGGTGGCGGCGCTGCTGGCGGCAGGGGCACAGCGCGACGTGCGCTCCAAGCTGCGGCCCGAGGTGCGGCGCCTCAGCACGCATGCATCGGCCAGCATCGATGCCCGCACCAATACGATCACTTCAGCTGCTGGTGCATCATACTTCGATCATTGGGTGGTTAGTGTGCCAGCGGCGGCACCATACTCCGGCCGCTACCGGTATGAGGTGGAGGTGAAGCTCAAGCGGCATGGTGATCCAAAAGTGCCTCGTGATGCTTTGGAAATCCTTGGTTTTGGTTTCAGTGTCGGTTGGAGCATGCCTGGCATCAAGAACAATAGCTGGAATAATCTACCCAAAGATGAGGCCTATTTGGAGTGGAGCTGGATGGAGCGAGATGTCCGGCAGGGCAAGCTGAACAAGCAGGGGCACCACGTCGGGTTCAATTCATGGTCGAGTGGCTGGCACAACAGTGGGGCGTGGCACGGCCCTCCGGCGATGCGGCGCTCGCCTAAATCTCAGCCTGGCGATAACCCGAGGGTTCTCCTCAGCGTTTTGGCCTCTTTGGTGGGTGAGTCGATCACAATTGGAATGCTGCTCGACTGCGATGCGAACGAAATGCTTTTCGCAGCCGGGAAGACCTCTAGGTGGGTGAAGGTTCCTCAAGCTTGGGATGCCGCGCGCATCCCCGTGTGCCCTGCGGCGAGCTGTTATGGCTTCATTGGCGAGATGCGATTCAACTTTGAGGGCGCGCGGCCGTGGCAGTGTGCGGAGCCGACACCAGGCAGGACTCCATTCCGCCCCATCGCCGAAGCGGCTTCGGGCAACACGCCTGTGATGGAGGCCGCAGCGGGAGGCCACATGGACGTTTGTGCCTTGCTGCTGGACGAGGCAGCCGTCGTGGACACCGGCCGGAAATATCAGCGCACTCTGATGCACTGGGCGGCTTGGTGGGGTCACGCCGAGGTTGCTCGGCAGATTCTGCACATCTGTGGCTCCCGCGCGGACTGTGTGTGTGTGCGCTTGATGGGCAGGACCGCCCGCCGGTTTGGTATGCTGTGCAGCGGGAGCATCCGGAGGTGATGCGAGTGCTGATTGAGGCGGGCGCGTCGCTCGCACACCAGGCTTCGGCAAGAGGGTTCGTGGAGGTGCTGCGGGAACTAGTCACACGAGTGCACGTGGTGCTGGGCGCTGAGCATGACACAGTGACTCTGGTGATGCAAGTCTATGAGAAGCCAACCGCGGACCTCAGCTGTGCAGACAATGACGGCCGCACGCCTGCGCACAGGGCTGCGCATGGGGGACACGTGGAGGCGCTGAGGGTGCGGCCATCCGGCTTTCGCTTCGGCGTAAGGTGCAAACAGCTTTGGCTTGTGAATAAGAGGGAAGAGGGCCACTGTGCGGTTCAACAACGCTCATCGGGGCGCAACCAATTGGGGAAGTCATCCACTCATGTAGGTCAACTTTCTATCCTGCCATCTTGGGGGGGGCGGACCGCTGTTGGGTTGCAGATGTCGGACGCTTCGGAAGGCGCCCGCATAATCGCGCTCCTCCGGGGAGGTTCCGGAGGCGCACTGTAGGCAGTGGCCTCCGGAACCCCACCGTCAGGATCGCGGCTATTTGGGCTTGCCGTGAGGCACTGACACTATGTAACACACATGGCGATTTATGTCCGCACCGGGCACAGGCTCCGGCCATGGGTGCACCACCCGGCCCCCCACGGCTCGTGCGCGGGCTGTCTTCCCTAACGGGGGGGCGGTGGGTATACTGTCCCTGTCTCTTGCGACCGTGTGGGGGTAACAGCCCGCCGGCGCTTGGCCCTAGAGGCTGATGCTTGGGGGTAACACCACTCGCACCGCTCAGCCGGCCAATAGCTCCTAGGGCGGGGTGGCACCCGTCCACACCCATCACCATGGGAATTTCGCCTTGGGGCGGCCTGTGGGCGTGGAGCTTAAGGGATTCCGAATCGTACGTTTCGTCAAAAGCTTGAAATGAAATGAAATGCAGGATTTACATGGCGTGGCGTGGGTGGCGGTGTGCGCTTGAACTTACGGGCACTGGGTGGAAGTGTAGGATTTCGAGAGTTTCGTTTACACAAAAAGCGATCATAAACTTTCATTATCAAAAGATATACCAGTTCGCAGCTCGAAACGCCACGAACATTTGCGCGCCATCATTACTGATTGGGCGATCTTATGTGAAAGTTCACCAAACACATTCCTACGTGTCACTGTCGTGTTCATAACGACCGCAGTGACACTCTAGAGTACAGATGAACTCATTACGCACTTCCCGATGGTCATCAGTGATCTGACGGCCACGATTAGATCAGCAGATCTACAGATCTAGATCTAAGGGTTCCATAGGGTTTCTTTAGGGTTTCTTCAGGGTTCGAGCATCCTGACTACTGTACAATGTCTAGATAGTCATGCTTTACACCAAACTGATCAGCAGCACTTGCAGATTCCAATACCCCTTCTAAAGGGTGACTGTCTAGTTGTCCTACTGCCAGTTCTTGGGAATGGTGCCCCTTCAGTCAGCAATATCCAGTTCTTGGGATGGTGCCCCTCCAGCTCCAGAGTATGGGATGGTGCCCCCTTCAGTCTTCAGTCTTCAGAGGTGGTGTCCTGCAACTTCATGATGCCCAGGCTTTCCCTGTGCTTAAGGAATGCTGGTAGGGGAAGAGGTTTGGTGAAGATGTCCGCTGTGTTGTCCGCTGAGCAGACATACAAGGCTTCCGCTGTGTCGGACTTCACCAATTCTCGGATGTACATATTCCTGACCTCAATGTGCTTGGATCTATTGTTATTGACATAATCGGAGGCCAAATGAATGGCCCCTTGATTGTCACAGTACATAGGCACCGGGTTGCGGATGTCCACCAAGTCGTTCAGCACATTCATGATTTACTTGATCTCCCGAGCCCCTTCAGACATGGCGATGATCTCAGCCTCGGTAGTCGACAGCGACACACATCTCTGCATGATCGAGGAGAAGATGAGCAAGCTCCCACACAGGTAGACAGCAATGCCAGATGTGGACTTTCTCGTTGTCTTGCAGCCAGCATAGTCAGCATCAGTGTATATGCACATCGGTAGTGCTCCACATGCCAGACCCAGCCCCCTTGGCACAGAAGAGGTTGCTCGCAGCACCAGCTCGTAGCCCACAGTGCCCTTGAGGTATCTGACAACCTGCTTCAGTGCCACAAAGTGCTCTGGGCCATAGGACGCACAGAACCGAGAGAGAGCAGATACAGCAGCCATGATGTCAGGGCGTGAGCACCTTGCAATCCACTGCAGCTGCCCAAGCAGCCCCCTGAATGGGATGGTGGTATCCTTGCCATCAGACGGGGCAAGAGAGCACCCTGGGGACATGGGCAGACTAGCCGGCTTGGCATCCTTGAGTCCATAGGTGTCAATCATCTGGGAGATGTACCCAGATTGAGAGAGATATGCCACCCCAGGGCCCCAGCGCACACCAATACCCATCACAAGGTCCAGAACACCCAAGTCCTTGCAGGCATACTTGGAGTTGAAGGCTGCTACGAAGTTGTCATACCACGTGCGACTGTCAGTGGCCACAATGTAGTCATCAACATATGCTAGAATAATGACTGTGATGTCAGAGTCCCTGATGAAATACAGACAGGGCTCAACATCACTGCGCCTCATCCTCTCGTCGTAGGCCATGATGAAAGCATCGCTGGTCTCAAACCACTCTTTGCCCGCTTGCTTCAGGCCATACACCGCCTTGAGGAGCTTGGCACACGTCCTCCCCTGATACTCCAGCCCCCTAGGGAGCTGGACATACAGATCCTCCTCGAGGGTCGAGTTCAGGAAGGCTGTCTCCACATCCATGTGATACACCTGCAGGGAAAGGTTCAGCGCCAGAATGATAACCAGTCTCACTGAAGACAACTGAGTACACGGGGCAAAGGTGTCGAAATAGTCGACACCATACTCCTGCTTGTTGCCCCTCACACACACCCTCGCCTTGCGCTTCTGCAACTGCCGATGCTTGTCCAGCTTGACCTTCAACACCAAAGCCATGTCCAACAGGCGAACCCCAGGGGGTACATCTTCCTTGTCCATCATCTCGAGAGCCTGCTTGACCGTAATCAGGGCCTCCAGCTCCGTCTGGATAGCTTCCATCCACTCATTAGCATCTGGCGCCCCCATAGCTTGCTTGACCCCCTTTGGTTCAGTGACCCCAGGTGGTAGCACATCCACTGAGTCCCCAGCACACACCTTCGCAACCGCTGCCAAGCATGTGTGCTCAGGAGGGAAATGCACCTTACCCAATGGTAGATCAATGTGCGTGAAGTTCGTGAGCAACATAACACAGTATGGAAATGAGCTGGGCCCCACAGCTCGTGCGCATATGATCCCAGCCTCCAGCTTCTCACGTCCAGCATCTGCCATGACCTCAGTAAATAATGGGTAGTCGACATTGAGGTCACCAGTTTGCACAGCTGAGCGCACAGCAGCCATATGCTTGGGCTGGCCATCCAGATAGTCTCGGAGGCTCACCCAGCATGTCACATCTCCAGCCTTCACTTTCAGCACTGTCAAAATCTCGTCGCTCTCATCAGGCAAATAGGCCCCAACATCAAGAATACCATCTTCCAGGCCACTGGGAAGGGTGTCATGATATGCCTCATCCAGCATCGTTACCATGAAGTTCGTGCTCAGCGGGGCCACTGCAGAAGGGTCCCATGTGGTGACCACTTTGCCCAGCTTGTCCACGGCTTCATGGAATCTGACCATACCAGATTTGACGATCTTGCCGGACTCAGGGTCATACAGTAAGTAAGCTGATGATACCTCAGAGTGACCAATGTATCTGAGCTGCTTCGCCCGGTCACTGAGCTTGTGCTCCCTGCTGTCTGGGTCCACAAAGGCATATGCCAGACAGCCGAACACTCGAAGAAGCGAGAGGTCATAATGTTTCCCATATAACTTGTAGTAGGGGGACTGCTTGTGTAGAGGCTTCTGGAACGTCCTGTTCAAGGTGTACACAGTATGCCGAACAGCCAGTGGCCATACCTCTACACCAAAACCAGATGTCACCAGTAGCGCTCGAGCCATCGCCTGCACCGTTCTGTGGGATCTCTCAACCCGAGCCTGGTTCTCGTGGAGGTACGGTGAGCCATGGCGCTGCTCAATGCCTCGCTCCTTACAGTACTGCTGCGTCTGTCCAGCAATCATAGTCGAGTCTCCATCAGTGTGCAGCACCATGTGGTACTTCTCCTCGAGCTTCATGCGGCTCCTGTGCCTTCTGACCTCGACTAGGAACTCCTCCAGCGCCCCCAGATAGTCAGACTTCTTCTTCAGGAAGTATACACATAACCAGGATGTGCAATCATCCAAAAAGAGAACGAACCACCTGTATCCACCAGCACTGTGCCTGAACGGTCCACAGGTGTCAGACCACACCAATAACCCAATCTCCTCAGCCCTCTCCCTGCCTGTAGGCTTCATGGAAGGTCTGATGGCTTTGGTAAGTCTGCAAGAGACACACCTCTCTGAACAACGCAGCACCAGACTCTTGGCATATTGCGCAGACGTGATACCCATGGGGACCCCCTCGTCCAGCATGTCCTGCATGGTGACATCACCAATGTGTCCAAGGCGAAGGTGTGCAAGCATCTTGGCGTCAAGCATCATCGCCGTATGTCCATCTTTGTACAATACAACCACTGGCCACTTGGTCTCTCTGACCCATACCCTGTCTTCGCCACACATCTCCAGGTTTTCCACGTTGTAACATGAGTCCAGCGGAGCTGAGAATATCGTTTCCCCAGCAGGATACTCATGAACAATGGTGAACTGGGATGTGAACTGCCACCAGCTGGCCGTCTCCCATCTGGGTAATACCAAGAGGAATTTGGTGGAGTGAGGTGCCCTATCAAAATCACTGAGTGCCTTCTGCAGGCACTTCAGGATGACATCATGCTCATAGGGCGGGTTGCCATAGCATGCCTCACCTGCCCAGTCCCTGTCGAAGCAAGGCCGGTCAGTGGTGCAATAGTTGCCCAAGACGTGGTTGTCACTGGAGGCAAACAGTTCCAGAGTGAATGGCCCATGCTCTTCGATGTGCTTTCCAGCCTTCTCAAATTTCCAGTCCGATTTGTCCCGGTCAGAGTCATCGTGATATGCTGCACAGGCTACATATGTATCCAGAGCGCCAGTCACCCGATCCTCATATATGATGTACTGGTTGCCAACCCTGGAGAATGAGAATGTCACCCCCTCACTGGATATCCGCCTGGCTCCAAAGTCAACACTGAACCCAGCATCCTCAAGTGCCACCACGGACACCAAGTTGAAGGGCTGTCCAGGGATACAGTGTGCACCAGTGAACTGCAGTCCAATAGCGCGCCCAGTGAACACATCCAGCTTGGCAAATGTCACTGTGCCACTGCCCTCTGACGAGACAGTATCTGCCTGTACTACACTGAAAGTGGAACGAGAAGTGGTATCAAAGTCACCCCCAAAACTAGCCATCGAGTTGAATATGTGCTTGGAGGCACCACTGTCCAGCATAGCCACTTGACCACCGCCTGCAGCCAATGGCAGGTCGCTGGTGAACACGTCAGTCTTGCTGTTTGCAGATGCAACACACAAGGCAAGTGAGGTGCACATAGGATGCCCCCCTGGCAGGTCACATGCCTCGTCATCATCAGAGCCACTGCCATCCTCCAGATCAGGCGCATCATCATACCAATCAGCCCCAGGGCCAGTGTCCTTGTGACAGAGGTGTTGCTCGCAAGGTGGACAGAATAGTCCAGATGCCCAGTCATCAGAGGGGATACCACCCACTCCTTCAAGGGGCTGCAACATGCACACATCATCCTCCTCGTCCGAGTCCGAGGCGTCCACCAGATCAGGCATACCCTCTGAAGCATAGCCATCATCATCCGAGTCAATGTCAGAAGCTGCATCCAGAGCACTGATGGAGTTACCAGAGTCACCGCCATAATGATGACAAAACAGCCCAGATGCCCAATCATCAGAGGGGATACCCACTCCTTCAAAGGGCTGCCATGAATGCTCACCATCCTCCTCGTCCGAGTCAGAGGCATCCTCCAAAGCTGGCATAGTATCTGAAGCATAATCTTCATCATCCGAGTCAGAGGAATCACTGAGACCAGGTACACAGCCGAGCCTAGATAGTGTGTGACAGGCCCAGGCATGATGGCCAGCAGCAATCCGTGCAGGTGTTGTGAAACTGACACCAGAGCCACCCAGTGCATGCACATGTTCAGGCAATGGGTGAGAAGAGAAGGCATGTTGAAAGGCAACCTGCTCAACACCATATACCACACAGGCATCTGGTGTGGTCCCAGAGGTATAATCTTCTGGATCCGAAGAGTCATCACCACGATGAGAAGAGCCTTCAGAGTCATAGCCACTGTGATCTGAATCGTCACTGCCATCAGACGAGGAGTCAAAGTCCCACTCATCCTCATAACCATATCCCAGCAAGGCCCAGAAGTCCTCAATCGCCTTCACCGTGTCACGAGTAACCATGCTGAGTAAAGTTACCCATGACTGCAGCTTCTCAAAGGACCCTCGTACCATGACCGGCTCCTTCTCAATCAGACGTTGCAGTAGACCGTGCTGCTCCTCCACAAGGTGCTTGGCACACTCCATCTTCACTTGGCACACTACTCTGCCAACAGCAGGAAAGTGAGGATCTTCCAGCACCTTCAATGCCCTGTCCGACACTTCCACAGAGCCACTCATGAACATACTATGCACATACTGGACATCCGAAGTGTACCATGGCTGCCTGGGGGATATCTGATACCCAGGTCCAAGATGTTGCTCCCTTCCTGCCTCCCATAGGGCTTGGGTAGGATCAAGCTTCCTCCCAGGCAGAGCTGTGCACAGAGTATCAATGTAGACAAACGAGTCGTACACCGGAGCCACAGGGAAATACCTGTGCTTGTTCAATAAGAACTGATGCTTATTGGGCTGATAGGGGTGTGACTTCTTACCAGGTCTCCTCAATGTAGAGTGCCCTCCCATAGAAGCATCAGACCTCCACCGACAGACCCCACTCACAGATTGGTCCTCAACCTCAACAGGGAAAGAACCCCCAGAAGATGTAAGTCCACCCAGAACTGCATAGTAGTTGTGCAGGGAGATTTCAGATGTAGACCCAACACAGTCTTTCACAGTGCGCCCAGAGATAAATTGAGGCATGTCCTCAGAGAAACAGGTGACCACGCTGTCCAGCTCACAGATTGCATACAGAGCCTCCCCAGAAGCATCCACACCAGGGTCCTGCTGAGCTTCAGTGACAGCAGCCGCACGATTGGGTAGCTTCCCATGCTTCTGGTAGTCCTGGACCCTCTTCATTATCGCGTCCCTCCTCTTGGGATTCTTCTTGAGGTACTCCTCCCGCTTGCCCTCGTTAGTCACAAAGCATTCCTTGGACGAGTGCCCAGTCATATGACATATGGGACACGGAACCTTCTTGAGCATCACAGTACGTTTCTGCTCCTCCTGCTTGCGCCTGTCCTCCACGATTCCAGCACCCGTCTCTGTAGCTGCCGCTGAAGTAGCTATAACATTGTCGAAGTGGTCACACACCGCGTCACTCAGCTCCTGGAACGACGGTATCTTGTTCTTGGAGTACATAGAACGTACCAATACATATGCCGGGTTCAAAGAATTCAGCACCATAGCCACAAAGACCGCCTCCAGGCTGGCAACATGAAATTTCTCACCGGTCGGCAGGAATTCGCTCGTGCACGCATATTCCTTCACCCTGTCGAGAATTTGCCGCGCACTCAGAAAGTACGGCAGTGGGTTAGCAAGCGACGCAAACTTCTTCGTGTCATCAAGCAGAGCCTTGACCTGCCTCACAAAGTACGCAGAGCCCGTGCTCCGACACATTTTAACTAGCTGCCGCCAGGCCAATATACCATTCGCCTCCTCGCTGTACGTCTGCACAACCGCATTTGCCGTCTTGGAAGTCACGGCCGACAGAAAGTCGTGAAACAACTGATTCGCTGCCACAGAGAAGTGCTCGTCCTTCTTGATGTCCTCCAAGTCGCGCGCGTCAGATAAGAGCAACGCCAGCGCCCGGTGACGCAAACATGGCACAATTTTACCGCGGAATTCCAGCCACTTGCTGTCATTTTCTGCGTCCTGACCAGAATAAAGTTGGTCAGACTTGAAACTCTTCAACATTTCCGCCAGAGGAGGCAAAGGTACGCCCGCAGTCCCACCCGCAACGCGAGAGTGAACACCAGAACTAGACATACCGGATTTCGCGGCCTCAGGAGACGCAACAGCTTCTCCTGTCCCCACATTCTGATTCGCAGCCAACTGGGGCACTGTCTGTGCCAGGACCTGAACCATTTTCATAAGCTCATTTATACGCGCGTCTTGCTGCAAAGAGAGCTGTTGTTGTCGCTCATCGATAAGAGCTGTCAGCGCTGCAGAGTCCTCCCCAACTGAAGTTCCACCTTCCGACATCACCTCCGAGATATCGCCGTAAGTAGATTCCACACCCAGTCCTGGTGGGGTCCGCTCCGCAAGCTTGGCCTTGTCTTGTTTCATACTCATTTCCGAAAAACGCGCAGCAAAAAAATTGCGTGATACAACCGTAGGTTAACACTTACTGTGTAGTAAGTGGGCCCAAAACCTGTAGGATTTCGAGAGTTTCGTTAACACAAAAAGCGATCATAAACTTTCATTATCAAAAGATATACCAGTTCGCAGCTCGAAACGCCACGAACATTTGCGCGCCATCATTACTGATTGGGCGATCTTATGTGAAAGTTCACCAAACACATTCCTACGTGTCACTGTCGTGTTCATAACGACCGCAGTGACACTCTAGAGTACAGATGAACTCATTACGCACTTCCCGATGGTCATCAGTGATCTGACGGCCACGATTAGTTCAGCAGATCTACAGATCTAGATCTAAGGGTTCCATAGGGTTTCTTTAGGGTTTCTTCAGGGTTCGAGCATCCTGACTACTGTACAATGTCTAGATAGTCATGCTTTACACCAAACTGATCAGCAGCACTTGCAGATTCCAATAGGAAGCACTACATGGGCACGCCGGTGGCGACGTTCTCAGAGGCGGCCTCCATCATCTCTGGCGTGTATAGCTGGGACGGCACGCGCGAGGGGTGCAGCTTCTTTGAGGTCATCTCGGGCGACTCGTGCGCCTACTGGGATATCGACCGCAGGGTGGAGCTCCCGGAGCCGGTCTCCCTGGAGGCGCTCAACGTGCACCACCGGGAGACCCTCGCCCTCTCCATTGCAGGCATCAAAACATTCCTTGAGCGTAAGTATGTGGGTCAGCATGACCTCCCGGACGAGGCCTTCCTGGTCTTGAGGGCATGCACTGCGGAGAAGTCCTCGTTCCATGTGCTGCTGCGAAAGCGGCTTGGGGGACCGGCTGAGCGCGGGGAGTTCCGGCGCAAGCTGGTGAGGCAGAAGGCAGCGGCGGAGAGGGCGGCGGCGACTGGCACTGCGGGCCACCGAAGGTATGGTATTGGTATTGGTCCGTATGGCGCGACCCAATGCCTCAGGACGGCGATGAGCTGCAAGACTGGCAAAAGGAACTGGCTAATGCCGGTGGAAGGCTGGGGGGGCGGCGGCGAGCGTGGAGGACTACTACGAACGTCCCGGCGGACGCGGAGACGCTGCGCCCTCTCGGGGAGGCAGCGGGGTGTGCGCTTTTTGGGGGCTTTTTTGCCTTTGGTCTTGGACCTTCGGGTTGGTATCAGCACGGCAACAAAGCGGTGTGGAGTTCATGGGACTCTGCGTCGGGAAAGGCACTCCGCCTCCAAGGAGGGAGGAGAGCCAGCAAGCAAGAGGCTGCCATGGCACAAGGGAAGGGGGGCAGGGGGAGGAGAGCCGGCAAGCAAGAGGCTGCCATGGCAGAAGGGAAGGAGGGCAGAGGAGAGCCGGCAAGCAAGAGGCTGCCATGGCTCAGGGGGATCCAGCTCCAGCACGAGAAAAGAAACCAATCAGAAACTGCCGAGGCCTTGTAGTCACTGAGCACGGGTCCACAACCCTCGATCCTTTGGTGAGCAGCCTTTTGGCGCTCTCCGCTGGTCGACTCGACAAGCCCGGCGTTCTAACCAGTTCACAGTTCAAACCAGGGCCGGCCGACCCGGGGCAGGGGGAAGGGCCAGGAAGGGGGGAGGCAGGCAAAAGGGGGAGGAGAGCCGGCAAGCAAGAGGCTGCCATGGCTCAAGGGGAACAAGCGAACACACACAACGCGAGGAAAAGACACACATTGTGCCAGAGAGGGAGGGAACGAGAAACGGGTGAAGGTGGGGGAGAGGGCAAGCGCGCATGAGGCAGTCAAGCCATGGAGGGGGAGGGAGAGCAGCAGGGGAAGGGAGCCGGCGAGCTAGAGGCTGCCATGGCTCGGGGGGGACAGCCAAGCAGAAAGAACAGAGCAGGGCGAAAGGGCAGAAGGCACACAGAACACGCAGGAACCAGTGTATAAGGGTATCATACGGAGTGGGCTAGCAGCCCATTCAACGATTTGGTGCGTATCCCATAAGGAATACCCACCGCTTCGTTGTCCCTCAACCCATTACACTGAGACAAGGAGCCGGCTAGCAAGAGGCTGCCATGACTCAGGGGGAAGGAGACACGGACACAGCAACGAAGCAAGCACAAAGCTGGCACAAGAACAACCCGGCCGCCCAGAAGGCGAGACAGGGGGTGGCACTCCATTTAGCCGCGCTACAACCTACAGTCCGGCTGCGCACGTGTACCAGGAGGGACCTTCCCTTGTGCCATGGCAGCCTCTTGCTTGCCGGCTCTCCTCCCCTGCCCTCCTTCCCTTCTGCCATGGCAGCCTCTTGCTTGCCGGCGTTCCTCCCTTTGCCCTCCTTCCCTTGTGCCTTGGCAACCTCCTGCTTGCGGCTCTTCTCCCCCCTCCCCCTGCCCCTGGAGCCTTTGCAGCCCCCTGCTCGCCGGCTTCCCCCCGAGCCGCGGCAGCCTTGTCTTTGTTTCCCGTTGATCACCCCGGGCGGCTGGATATTCCAGCACTCCTCCTCGCCTGGATTGCGACATCGACGCCGTCTCCGATTCCTCGCCTCTCCACTTCTCCACTGCTCCACTTCTCCTCCCCCCCCATGTCCGCCATCCTTCACCCTCCTCCATCCTTCTCCCCTTCTTCAATCCGCTCCTCCACCACTTGCCCCCTTCACATGCCCCTTCCGCCGCCCCCACCATTCCACCTTTCCCTCTCCGCCCCCTCCATCTTCTTCACCTCCCCCTCCCCCCTGCCGCTCCCCCTGCCGCTCCGCCTGCCTCGACACACAAGGCGATGCCTCTCCTTTCTCTCGCCTCATCCCTTCCGCACCGCGTGGTTAGCGGGACCCCCAGAAGTGGGCATGCATGCACGGGCGGGACGGGCGCGCGCATCTGCCACAAGCATTCACGCATCATGGGCTCCTTCGTCTGCCTGAGCATGATTGCGGCACGGGCAGTGAGTAGCCGGCCGTTTGGAATTCGCAGAGAGCGGCTGGGATGGCTGGGATGGCTGGCATTGGGAATTAGGAGGCTGGCCGTAAGGAGTTGGGCCTGTGGGCCACGAGCGGCAGGACTGCCTGGCAAGGATGCACTAGGGCCTGTGAAGGTTTGGTCCCTTGGGCTGGGTGGGACGGGGGCTGGATGTGGCACTGGATGTGGCGCTCTGAAGCGGATCGGCGGGCACAGGCACCAAGACCCGCCCGGACTGGGCACTGCGGAGCTCGGAGACCTGGCGCCGGCTCTGGTGGTCTTGGCGGGGCTTTCTGGTTCTGGTCTTGGAGTTTGGTATCTTGGGCACTGGCTACCGGACCTTGACTCTGACTCCACCATCCGCACCACCTATCTTGACGCCACGTTGAAGGAGGATCTTTCTTATGGCTCCAAGCTTTGACCTCCTCCTCTTGACCTTGACGTCTTCGACTCCTTCAATTTGTCTCGCACCTGTGCTCCTCCATGTCCCTCCTCCCCCCTGCATCCACCTCTGAGCTCTGCTACGCATCTCATCTCCGTTGAAACCGTCGCCGACTCTTCCTCCCGCCCAATGAACACTGCAATCTCCTCCTTGATTGGCGCCACCTTCCTCTTTTTCCTTGGACTTTGACGCGCTTGGTTGCGATCTGTGGACGCTGGACCGTGGCACTGGACCTGGACTTTGCCCTCTCTCCCCACCGCTCCCGCTCCGTTTGCCCCACCCTCCGTTTGCCTCTCCCCCCTGCCGATTCCTCCGTTCTGTGGCCTCCCCCTCTCTTTCCCTCCTGCCCCACTTGCCTCCGCAGCTCCTCACCGCCTTCCTCCCACACCTCTCCTGCCGCCCCTCCGTCCTCCTCTGCCTCCCACCGCCCTCTCTTTCTGGCCCCGGAAGCTCTTCTACCTTGGGCCTTACGGAACTGCGCAACTGCACTTGACCTCCATCAACTCCGCCGCCGACTCTGCTGCACGCGCCCTTCGCTCCTTCTGCCTTGCGCCTTCCCCTCCTTCCTACCACTCCTCGTCCCTCGCTTCCTCCCCCCCGCATGCCTCTCAGCTTGGCACTGGACCTGGATTCCGCCCTCCCTCCCATTCGCCCTGGGCTCCACCCGCCTCCCCTCACCCCTCCTCTCCCTCTCCCACCTGACCTATCCCTCCCTGACCGCATCTGCCCCCAACCTGTCCACCCCCCCAGCGATGCTGGGATGGACAGTGGGGGTGGTCCTGGGAACGCGCACTTGTGATCGCGCTTGCCTCCCACCGGCCCCTTGCGCCTTGCCTCCTCCGCACAAACTGGCCCTCCACCCGCCCTGCTCCTTCCCCCTTCCGTGGCGCTCTTCCCCCCTCCCGACGAGACTCCTCTCCGATTGTGGTGCCATCCCCTCCCTGTGGCTAAGCAGAGCTTGAACTGGGGGCTCCGTTTTGGGGTGGCCCGGTATGTAGGGTCCTGGGGAAACCTTCCAAACCTGACATCTAGAGACTGCACGGCTCGGCCGGCCTAAAGGTCGCATTGACCCATGGCCGTTGTACCACAGGTGTAGGCACAGTCCTAGCCACACTCGGTGAAACTAGCGATGTTGACGGGATACAGCTAGTTTCCCATAGATTGCCTCGTTGCGATCCCCCCCTCTCGTCAGGAACTCACCCGTACCCCGGTACGGAACAAGTGGGCCGTACGACGACACCCCTCCTCCTCCCCTCTCTTCCTCACCCCTCCTGTGGTGCTGTGCCCTGCAGAGTCGCCCTTGGCGTCTCGCCGTCCTGCTTGCACATTGACGCCGACGGCTATGAGCGACCTTAGACCTCCCTCCTCCTTCCTCGACGTTGAGGACGCGCCCCTCGTGCATGGGTGGGAAGGGCCTCTCTCGGATGACCTTTCAGAAGCGGCCCTCCATCAGGCCGGGGACTCCCTTGACTTTGGGGTCACGAATGCTAAAGTTCTCCATGGATCTTTGGAGGGGCATGACATGTCCCTCAAGCCTTCCCTTGGCCTCCGGGTGGCTGCCGTTAACCTCGCTTCAGGGATCACTGTGGACAACACCCAGACGCGCGGCGTGGTACTGGGCGAGTATCTCCGGGACATGCGGGTGGACATTGCGTTGTGTAGCGAGTCTGGTGCGCTTCACGAGCAGCACATTCGAGCATTCCGGAGTGGGCTGCGGTCGGTAGGTTTCGATGTTGCTGGTGCTCCTGCGAAGGCAAAGGGTGCGGGCACCTTGGTGGTCTTCACTCTGGGGAATGAAGCGCTGGACGTGAAGCACTTTGAGGCGGGTGGGGGAATCAGAGCGACCTTCGTTACGATTCTCGGCAACTGGGAGAGCGTCTCGCAGGAAGAAGGGGGCCGAGGGACCGGCACTCGCTCTGTCAGGGTGGGAGCGGTGTATGGCTTCACTGGGGGGACTGCGCTCTGGGGCCTCCCGGCGGAGCGCGACCGCGAGAAGGTGCTGGTCGACGCCATTGCACCTGAAGTTCAACGAGCGGTTCGAGACGGCCACTTGGTGGTTGTGGGCGGGGACTTTAACGCGGTTGTGGACCCTCGCCTGGACGCTGTGAACACCGGCGCAGTTCGGAGGGAGAACTCCCTGCTCGTGCGCTTGCTGGAATCTGGCCTTTCTGACCCCTTGAGGCTCCACCATCCCGACTCCATCTTCATCATGCGGCAGACCACTGGGGGTGGGGGGAACCGCCTGGACTACCTCCTCACCTGGTCTGATCCGAGACTGATTCCCTTGGCCTCGGCCATCCACAGAGACCATGGCATGTGGGGAGACCATGCAATCCCTCTCCTCGACCTGGCTGGGATTGACATTGGGGTGGATGCCCCCTGCCACACTGTTGAAGTGGTCAAGTGGCGGCAGTTCCTCGAACTGGCCAGGGAGGCCTCGAAATCTGCCGAGGGCACCGTGGAATTTGAGAAGCAGGTGGACGAGGCTGTGCATGTCTTTGACAACAAGCGGAGGTCGCTCTTCTCCTGGGCTTCCTGGCGCACCCAACTTGCTGGACTTCGGAACGCGGGGGTAAGGAATGACGAGGTGCGGAAGGCGATTGAGGTGATTGCGATGGCAGCTTCCAAGCAGGTTGTCAGGGTTGTTGGAGAATTGGGAGGTGCGAACAGAGTCCGAGTCTCCTCTTTCGAGCGTCCGATCCCGGCGGGGGCATCCAGCTCTTGGACCCGGGCTAAGCTGCGGACGCAGTCGTTGCTGAGAAGCGTTCGTGTTGGAGTTAAGAACCCCTCCCTGGCAGATGGGGTTGGTGCGCGCTTGGAAAAGGGTGGCAACCTTGTGGACATTGAAGGGTTGGTTGCGGGCGCTCTCTCCAAGGACCCGGGCTCTGGGGCGGCTTCGGATCTTAGGCGCGCGGGCGCATTACCTCGACGCAGACCCTTTGAGAAGGTTGCAAAGTGGCTCGGCAAGCTCGCTGCCCGATTGGAGACTCTTGTTGCCATCTCCTCTTCCGCCATCTCGCGCTGCTGGCGGGTGGCGCACGGGACGCGGCAAGAATCGCGCCGACGCATGGTGTTGAAGCGGGACGTCGCGGGTCTTGCACGGGAGCTCGGACTTAAGCCGCGCCTCACTCCAGGCATCATTCCCCACCAGCTGCGAACGGTGGGTAAGGACGGGAAGCCCCACGTGATTAAGCCGCGGTCGGCTGAGGAGATGAAGAGCGCGGCTGTGCAGATGTACGAGGACATCTACGCCAAGCATCCTGACCAACGCCTCCCCTCCTTTGTGGTCCCCTTTGTTGACAGCGCGGGCACACACAGTGTCCGCATTGAGGAAGAGCGCATCGACGAGATTCCTGAGACAGCGCGGGCTGGTGAACGTGAGCTCCTCCGATTGCTCCGCATCGGTGGCCCTGGTGATGGTGGTGCCCCTGTCCAATGGGGGAACGTGGTCAGGCGGCTCTCGGACAGCGAGTGGGACTCCTTGATCTCTGGCGGGTAGGGGACGGCTCCTGGGCTGAGTGTGATGAAACTCAGCTTTCTTCGCTTCTTCCCCCGCGAAGTGCGGGAATGCTTCCGGGAGCTTATCGACGTCATGCTTGTGCTTCGCCTCCTTCCCTCCGTCCTGAAGCTTGTCCGGGTTGTGTGTATCCCCAAGACTCCGAAACCTGGACATAGACCCCTTTCTATGGTGGAGGAGCTCTTCAAGGCGGTCGAGGGCACACTGTTCGCCCGGCTGGAGGACGTGCGTGACTCCCTCCCCACGGGAGCCATCCTCTCTGAGCATAATGTGGCGTACGACCGTGGGAGAGGCACCCAGCATGCTCATATCATTGATGTCATGGTGCATGAGGATGCGCTGTTCTCTGGCAAAACGCTCCGAGTATTGCAGGTGGACTGGTTCAAGTGGTTTGACAAACTGCCACGGGAGACGGCCATCGCGTCCATGGTGGCCAAGGGCTTCCCGCCTGAGGCGGTCGAGATGATTGCGGAGTGCTACTCGGGTATGCGCGCTTGCATTTCGACGCAATGGGGGGACACCGACTTCTTTGAGCGCGACGGGTCTAATGGGCTCATGCAGGGTGGGGTGGGCTCCCCCAACGTGTCCAAGCACGCGCAAGACCCTGCGATGCGGGCCCTCGGGAGCCGTGACCACGCCTATGTCACCGCCTATCGCACGGCGGTCTCCTTGGTGGCCTTCAGCGACGACGGCAGGAACTACGATGATGGGTCTCAGGCAGCCACCGCTGAGCTGGAGCGCATCACGGGCTTGGTGCTGCCGGCGATGTGCATTGGGGTGGCGTGGACAAAGGCAATTGCATACGTCATCAACAGGGGCGACGCTCCTGAGCCGCTCCGCCTCTGGCACTACGAGGCTGGCACTGGGTGCGGTGAGAGGGTGTCAGTCCCCGTCTCTGCTGCGAACGAGCCTGGCGAATTCTTGGGCACTAAAACGCTGCCTAACCGGGAACGCAGCATTCAGGCGCCCCGGTTCTACTCCTTTGTGGCGCGGTACATCAGCCAGCGCTTCGAATGGGAGCAGATGCGCGCTGTTGTGGCGCCCATTGTGGTCAACTCTGTGACTTTCAACCCCCTTGAGGTGCGCACCCCCTCAGAAGAGCTGCATGCGTGGGACCGGCGATTTGGCTTGGGCGTGGCATCGTCTCTCAGGATGCATCGGTACCACTCCCGGCAGGGCTTCTACGCGACTCACGGCCTCGGGATCCCGTGCTTCGTCACCGAGATGCTGGCCGCCTTTGCACGTGAACTCCTGGTTGGGCTTGGGGAGCTCGATGAACTTGCGGGCACTCTCTTGCGGGAAGGGTGGCAACGGTCCTTGGACAACCCGGGTAAGCCCACTGTTGCCAGGTTTGTGGTGAACACCCTGGCAGGCTACGGCTTCATGGTGCGGGATAACTGTGAGCGCTTCCTCTCCCGCGTGCTCGACGTCATCCAGGTCAACAATGGGCACCAAGGGGCATGCGCGTCGGCCGCGTTCTCCAAGCGCGCGTTTGAGAATGCGGCGCGCTACTCGATCCTTGGGGAGGACGCTGCCAATGTGCGCAAGGGCCTTCTGGGGATTGAGCACGCAGTGTGGCACCTGCCCTCCAAGTGGAAACCCTTCCTCCCTCACGTTAAGGGCACTTTCTCGCCATCGGCGGTGGCACGGGCAACGGTTGTGGCTCGACAACAGGCGGCGCTGGACTGGGAGGTAGAGGGCAGGGCGGTGGGGCTCACCGTCGGGGCTTCCTCGGGCCCCTCCCTTAGAAGCTGGTCCCTTCCCATGGAAGACTGGAGAGATGGCGAAGTTGGTGACCCCCTGCTCGAGGAGCTGGATTGTTGTGCGCATAGATCCAGGCGCGACGAGGTGACAGCAGCGCTCCACCGCAGACCTGGTACCCTTGGGGAAGTCTGTGCGATGGGTGATGGCTCATACGTGGCTGACAGGCACCTGGCGGGAGCGGGGGCCGTGTTTGCGACGCCGAGTGCTTCTAGAGATGGCATCGTTGGGGCGGACACGAGTAGGCCGGGTGTTCCCGTCCTCTCGCTGAGGTGTGCCCTACCGAGCTTCTATGGCACGGCAAAGGTCACGAACCACCAAGCCGAGGCGTGGGCACAACTGCTCATCTTAGCATGCGCTCCACCGGGAATTGGCGGCGTCATCGCCTCCGACAACGTGGCCTCCCTCCGTGCGGTGGGATGGGCGCGGGAGGGGTCGGCCCGTGATCTCGCCCGCTCGCACGACATCACACTGCGAGACCGCATTGCGAAGAGGGCTGAGGCACACGTGAGAGCGCATGCCGGGGGACTCCTGCCGGAAGGCTTTGCAAAAGGGGCAGCGGGTGGGCAGCAGTGGCCGTCATGGAAGGCTCTTGTCGAAGGGAATGCAGAGCTCTTCTCCTGCAAGGATGCGGAGGCGTTTGCCTCGGATGTCGGGGGGCTCACCCCGCTCTGGGTCCGTGGGCATCAGGACGTTAACGGCAAGAAGATGCTGCCCAATCGGTTCCTGGCGCTGCTCAACCACCACGCGGACGGCCTTGCGGACGAGGGTGTGAAGCTGGCGGCAGCAGCCAACGCCGATGAGCCCTGCCGGGTTCGCTACCCGAGGGGAGGACCAAGGTTCTTCATGGCCCATTTTGGGAACATGGTCACCTCTGACCCGAGCGCCTTCGTCCGGGAGCAGGGGGAGAGGAGCGCACTTGATGCGTGGGGTAGGTGCAAGCAGCAGGGGGCGGCGGCTGCAGCGATTGACGACCTCTGGATCTCGTCCCTTGACCCCTCCCGCCTCCGCATTCTCAAGGCGCCCGATGGAGTCGTGATCAGCGGCCTCCCGGAGCCTGGCTCAGAGTTCTTCCGCATCAGCGCGTGGAGGCAGTGGATGGCGGTGGGGGGAAGCTGGTCGGCGCGGGTGCGTGACTCCCCGGAGCTTCGAGCGGAGATGCTCACCGTTCTGCAGACCAGGGGGGCGGGCACTGTGAGCGCAGAACAGCGTGCGGCGCCGGCAATGGCAGGAGAAGTGAGGGGCCAAGGGAACTCCCAACCCGAACCTCCGGCGGTCAGTGCGGCGGTTGAGGACCTGCTGGCCAGCGCCCCTCCTGCAGCGTTGGGGGGCGAGGACGAGGGTGCAAGAATCAAGGACGAGGTGCGGCTCTTCCTGAACAAGCTCTCTCACCTGCTCCTAGAGGACGAGGAGCTTGACGCCGAGGTCCGGCAGGGGGTGGATGGCTTCACCGAGCAACTGCCGTCCACAATCTGGGGGCGGGAGGACGCATCTGTGGCGGCTCGGAGCGCAGTTGAGGACATGGCCCGGTGCATCCCCCCTATCGCGCAGGAGTGCCCCTCGCTTGGCACGGGCACGCAAGAGGCAGTGGAGACGTTCTTTGCGGGCCTCTCGCAGTCCCTTCTTGCTGGAGGTGACGGTGGGGAGGTAGCGGTTGCTGATTGCGCGGATGGCGCGCCCTCTCTGGCTCAGGGTCCTCCCAGCAGCGAGGACCACTTGGGCTGTCGTGCTGAGGCGGGGTGTCCCCCCGTCGGCGGGGCTCGCGATACCCTGGAGGGGGCCACCCCTCCCCCCCCCTCTCCCTGCCGTGCCCAGGCGAGTGCTGCGGAGGTGTGCCCATTGTGCTGGAAGAGCAAAGGTACTTACCGGCACGCGATCATGGTGTGCCCAGCGCTTCAAGGGATGAGGCGCTCCTCTTGGATCTTTGCTGAGAGGAAGCTTGCCGCTGCCCTGCGGACTGGTGAGGGCAAGGCGAGGGCGGCCCGGGGGGCGGACGGGCAGGACGACCCCCCCCCCTGCCTGGCCGCGGCCGCGGGGACACCTGCTTGGATGGACGGTCTCCGAGGGCGCGGAGAGGCAGGAATTCCCCATCCTCGCGTCTTGTGGATGGCTGATGCCCACCTCCTCAGAGCACCGGTTTTGAGGTGCGGGATCGTAGGGGAGGCCAGGCCCAATGTGAGCTGGCGCACGACCTCGCGTACCGGGGGCTGGTTGCCAAAGCCGTCATCCTCGCTGTCGTGGACCCGGGGGGAGTGCTTGATGACAAGGAGTTCAAGGCGGCGGGGAACGAACTTGTGAACGAGCTCATGGTGGGTCTTTTGCAGGCGGGATGATTGTGTCATGCGGCGGCGGTACGTTCGCCTGTGCAGCGATTTTGTGCGGAAACGTATGTCACAAAGCAGGGCTTGTTTGGTAGGGGATGATGCGGCTTGGGAGGAGCGGGGGGGTGAGGCCGTGGAGGCCCCGTCATCTGAAGTGGAGCAGGCTCAGCTGGAGACGGAGGCCAACGACATTGGGGCGGCAAGAGGCGTGGGCGAGGATGTGGAGACGGGCGACGGCGTGGACGAGGACGGGATGGAGCACCAGGTAGAGGCGGCCCGGGATGACGGCCAAGCTGGTGCAGGGCAGGGCAGCGCGGCAGCCCCGCAGGGGGACGCCTGCCCACGAACTTCTGGCGACGCCCAGATGGCGGTGCCCCCCTCCTCTGGCGGGGCGGCCTGGACCCGAAGGAGGCCCCTCTGTCAGGCGGAACGGGACGCTGACCGGCAAAGGATGATTAGGCGAAGGCTCACGGGGACGCCGGCGTTGCTGGCGGCATACATCCGACACCCGCCCTCGTTGGAGGCGGCCCGGGAACGGCTGGGCTTCGAGGACAAGCGCGGAAGGCAGACTCCGGCAGCGGTGGAGCACACACGCACTGCGCTCCGCGACCTTGGGATCTCTTACATTGGCGGGGACAGAAGGGTGGCGAGACCTTTGCGGACGACCGTGGTGGATGACGAGCGGTGTGTCTGCGAGATGAAGATCCGGGCAGAGGAGTGCCACACCATGTGCGATGCTTGCGGGAGGTCCTGTGAGGGCGCTTCCGTCAAACGGGATGTGTGTGCGCTTTGTGAGACGCCCCTTGCAGGGAACGAGGTGGGGGTGGCAAGTGCACGGCCTGGGCACACCTCCGAGTTGATTGGCGTCTCTCGGGCTCGGGACATGCCGGGGGTGTTCAGGGCTGTCTTCAGACGGACACTCCTTACCAAGTTCTCAGGTGCCAATGCGGAGGTTGAGGCGGCGAGGGCGTATGACCGTAAAGCTCGAGAGGTTGCGGCGGCGGAGGGGGTCCGTCCACTCACCAACTTTGAGTCGGAGGACAGTGAGGCGATGGGGAACGGGAGGGCGGCGGCTGAGCGTCAACGGGAGGAGACACGGACGGTCGAGGCTAGGAGGCAGGCCCCCCACAAGTGGTCATTCTTCCGCGGGGTGACCTGGGTGCCAGTGGAGGGCAAGTACCTTGCGCAAATCCGGGAGGGCGAATCTGGGTCGCGCAGGCGCAAGAGGCTTGACGGGCGCTTCTTGGAGGAGCGGGAGGCCGCGCTGGCCTACGACAAGGCTGCAAGGGAGGTTAACGCTGAGCTTGGGATTACAGAGCGGGATAGGCACGCGACCAACTTTCTCGACGAGGAGGGCACTGTCAGAGCTCCCCCGCCACTTGCTCAGGGCTCGCGGTTCTTTGGGGTGGTCCAGATGTCGAGGTCCACCATGTGGCAGGTGCGTGTTAAGGGCCCTGATGGCAAGCTGTTGGCGGCTGGCCCCCCGTACGCATCGGAGATGTACGCCGCGCGGTGCGCCGACCAGGTGGCTCGTGGGGCCTTTGGAGAAGGGGTCACACACATCAACTTCCCTGGGGGTGGGCGGAAACCGTGGTGGGAATGCCCCGAGAAGCTGTATGCGGTCTTTGTGCCCCCAGGTGTGGCGAGCCCGACGGCCGGCAGGGCGGTGGTCGACCTTGACACACGTGTCATACTCGGGGGCGTCACCCAGGCTGCCCCACGTGATCGGGCGCCGGCGGGGGGAGCGGGAGGCCATGACAGCGAGCTGCGAGACTGTGCGGACGGCGCTGGGGCGGCCACGGGAGTGAGGTGCGCCGGGTGCGGGTGTGGAGTGCATCGGGTGGTGGTTGGTACCTGCTGCTCGGGGCTGCTGGAGGCGCACGTGCAGCCCTCGAGCGACGGGAAGGCGTGGTTGTGCCCGGCATGCTTCCAACGGCATGCGCGGAGTGTCAACTCGTGGCGCTCCAAAGAGCGGGCCGGCCGGTCACTGGTGGGGAATGCCATTGCCTCCGTCCTTCGGCCGTATCCCGGGACTGGACTCCTCTCAGGCGCGGGCGACTATGCGAGTGGTGTGCTCCGGCGACCGATGCGGAGCTTGAGAAGATCAAGGCCCTGAGGCTGTGGGGGGGGAGCCCGGATGACGACCTTGAGCAGGGCAACGCGGGCGTCGCGCGCCATGTACCTCTCCGCAGACATCTTGTGTGCCACATCCTGGATCTACCGGTAAAGGGTGCCCCGCCGGACATGGCCGCGCTGCAAGGCTTCATGAGTACTGATGGGATGGCGGCTTACATTGAGCTCTTGGAGGAAGCCGCGGTTCGCAACAACATCCCCGTGGTGCACATCTACCCGTCGTTCGGCGTGGGCTGCGTGGAAGCTGCTGCGCTTGTGGGCCACAAGGCGCGCACATGGCTGGTGGAGCCCGAGCACGGCCCCTCCGAGGACAGACGGGTGTTGGACCGGGCCGTGTGTGAGCGGCTGGTTCGGGCTGAACTGGTACTCATTCCTGTGTTGGAGGAAGAGCACTTCACTCTTGTACTTCTGGACGCGGGGGGCGTGTGGGTGCTGGACTCCTGCCCGGCCCCGAACCGGGCTCGCCGGCGGCGTATGGCAGACTTTGTGGCGGGAGCGGTGTGCTTTGCAGTGGGTAAGTGCTTGGGGGAGATTGAGATTGAGGGCGCGCCGGTTCCGGCGCTCAGCAAGGAGTGGTGGCGGAGGCACAGGGCGGAGGCGGATGCGCATGCGGGCAGCGCGCCGACGGCGGGGGACTGGATGGGAGATGTTGCGGTCCAGATACGCGCCAACGCGGCCGGGCGCATGCACGACTGCGGGGTGATGGTTCTTGGGTACATGGAAAGGCTCGGGGTATAGCAGGGGCGGGTGGCGAAGGTCACGAACGAGAGGTGCCTGGACTTCCGGCGGCGGATCGCTCTGCGCATCATCGACAAGGACCACCCCTTGCTGCAGCGGAGAGAGACCGCGAGTGGCAATGCTGGGGGCGTGCCGGGGGGCTTGAGGCCGGCTGGGGGTGGGAGGATGGGTGCGGCTGCGGGACAACCCGAGGTTACGATTGAGTGCCTCTTCCCTGGGGACCCGGGGCGGCCCCCTGAAGTGAGAACGACGGGTCTGACAATGAGCGAGTTCCTCCGTGTCGCGGGGATGTGTGTGGGAAATGAGGGGGAGCTTTGGAAGTACATCACGGAACCGCTCGACCTGGCCGACGACCCGGCGACCATCAGGTTTGCTGGCCGGCAGTGGGAGCTGGAGCCTCCTGTGGGCGTGAATATCGATCGTATCAAGGACGAGATCTGCAGCTTGGGGGGGGCGAGCGCCGGCGAAACCCACGTGGCGCGGCGTGACGAGATCGACACTACCGACACTGAGGAGCCCACTGGAGCCTCGAGGGATGCCCCCCCCGAGCATGCGGATGGCGGAGGCCGCCCCACGCTCGTGCTAGCGGAGTCGGGGGCGGCTACCGCGGGCCTGGAGGAGGCACAGGTGGCGGTGGACAGTGGGCGCGCGACGGTGATGGACATGGATGCAGCAGTTGTGGTGCTGGACGAGGCCCCAAGAGACGTGGAGCGGTGTGTTGAGGCGCGCCCCCTGCGCAGCGGGCCTGAGCCGCCGGAAATCCCTATGTTTGGCCTCGACTGGTTTAGGGGGACAGGGCAGCGGGAGAAGTCGTTGCGATACATGGCGTGGCGTGGGTGGCGGTGTGCGCTTGAACTAACGGGCCTGGTGGGCGTGCGTGCGCTGTCCGGGAGGATGAGATCCACCGGAGCAATAACTTCTGCGTGCGGGTTAGTGCGGCGGGTGAGCTGTGGTACCATTGCCTTGCAGGGACCTGCCCGGGGGGCCGAGCGCTCCGCCAGCAGCGGGCTGCAGATGAGGGTGTAGGGCCTTCGGGAGCGCTGACTCTGGCGCGGCAGGATAGAGCGGGCAGGAGGCGGCGGAGTGCTGCTGGCGGGAGCGCGCTAGAGCCGGCTGGGACAGAGAGCGGGGGCGCTGGTTCGCGGCAGGCGGTAGGCAGAGGCATGGGCGAGCAGGACACGACACCCATCCGCCTGCTGTTGGCTGCAGATGAGGGCGAGGAACCTTCGGAACCGCAAGAGAAGGCGGGCAAGAGGCGGCGGACTGCCGCTGGTGGAAGTGTGCCGGAGGCAAGGTGGATGGAGTGCGAGGGCGCAGGCACACGGCAAACGGCATGGAGAGGCGTGGACGAGCGGGACACGACACCAATCCGCCTGCCGCGGGCTGCAGATGAGGGCGCATGTGTCTCTCCCCATGCGGCGCCTGCCATCAAAGCTGTCTTTCAGCCCTTCCCCCGCTCCGACGCCCCCGCCGACCCTGTTGCCCATCCGCCCCCGCACCCAGCCGCCCCCTCGCCCTGCTCCCCGGCTCCGCAACCGCAACCCCACCCACCCTCTCTCCTTCTCTCACCCCCCTTACCGGGGCTGGCCCCCTCTCCGCCTGTGCCCTTTCTCTTCCTCTCCGCACTAACGGAGGCCCCCTTCGCTACGCCGGACCCCCCGCGCCTTCTACCCGCCTCCCCCTCCGCTCCGGTGGACGTCAGCCCCCTTCCCCTTCTCTTGCACCCTCCTCCTTCCCTGCCGCATGAGGGCAAGGGCCTAATGCGACGCAGGCTGAGCAAGCAAGAGAGGAAGGGGAGGAGGCGAGCCAAGCAGGAGGCGGAGCATGCGAGCACGGCAGCGGAAGCAACGAGGCCCCCGACCTCGCCGGATCCTCAATAGTTTGCTTCTTCCCCCGGCTGCGGAATGCGCTCCGGGCACCCCGAGCGGTGTCAGTGCACAGAACAAGGGGCGGCAGGACATGGCGGGCTCTCCAACTAAGAAAGGGTGCTGTCGTTGAAACACACTGATAGCCCCCGTATTGGTTGGAGAGTCCTGCCCCGCACCCGCGGTCTGCTGTGCTGCTCTGCGCGGGCAGTGAATTGCAGGGATGATGCATGTAGCACAAGACGGACCGTCTCTGAGGTTGGCAGGCAACTCACGACGCATTTGGTGACAGACAGCCTTGACTCTTCTCTCTCCGAACACTCTTCTAGAAACAATATTTTCATCTTTTAATTCGAACCGAGTCCCCTGTTGCTTCACGGATGCCTCTCTGCCCGGCTCTCCTGACCGGGCCATGTGCCTCTGCCTTGCCCACGTAAGTGCTGCCCCACGCGCTCTGCCTTGAATGTCTTGCAGGGGTGGGGAAACCCCGCCCCCCCTGGGCAGGCCTGTGAGGGGGCCCGTCCCGCCCAGGACTTGCATGCACCCCGGGGTGAGGAGTGGGACAAGGGAAGCATGCAGTGGCGCGCCTTTGGGGGGTTGGGGATTTTGGCCCTTTCCTTGGGGATGCGAGTTTTTGGTTCCTGACTGAGGCACACCGTTTTGGCCGCCTGGGGCGCTTGCGCCCTGTAAGGAAGGGGGCCGCTGGGGTGGGAAGGGGCGCGACCTGGATTGGGGAGACACGAGATCGCGCAGCGCCGCAGGTGGTCATGGGTTACGGGTGCAAGGGTCTCTTGATTCGTGTGGGTGCATAGCAAGGCTCCTCCAACTCTTGGGCCATCCGGCTTTCGCTTCGGCGTGAGGTACAAACAGCTTTGGCTTGTGAATAGGAGGGAAGAAGGGCACTGTGCGGTTCAACAGCGCTCATCGGGGCGCAACCAATTGGGGAAGTCATCCACTCATGTAGGTCAACTTTTCTATCCTGCCATCTTGGGGGGAGCGGACCCGGACTCCACTGCCTGGTGGCGGGCGCTTCGAGAAGCGCCGCATAACCGCGTTCCTCTGGGGCGGCTCCGGAGGCGCGCTGTAGGCAGTGGCCTCCGGATCCCCGCAGACAGGACCGCGGCTATGCGGGCTTGCCGTGAGGTGCCTGTCACTGCGCAGTGCGCACCGAGGTGTTTATGTCCGCACCGGGCACAGGCTCCGGCCATGGGTGCACCACCCGGCCCCCCACGGCTCATGTGCGGGCTGTCCCTGGACAGTGGGTATACTGTCCCTGTCTCTTGTGTCCATGTGGGGGTAACACCCTGCTGGCGCTTGGCCGTTAGTGGTTGTTTTGCTTGGGCACAACCTCGCACCGAACAACCGGTCAATAGCTCCTAGGGCGGGGTGGCACCCGTCCATACCCACCACCATGGGAACTTCGCTGCGGCGGCCTGTGGGCGTGGAGCTTAAGAGATTCCGAATCACATGTTTCGTCAAACGCTTGAAATGAAAGAAGAAGAAAAAATGGAGCACTTGGGGCTCGAGGTGGACTTCGAGGAGGGCTTATCCGGGTTACCGAAAAAAGACTCAAGAAGATCCACGCCAAGGCCACGGCGATCCTCTGCCGAGCGACTCGGGAACGACGTTGGGTACAAGCTCGGGAGCTGGTGGGGTTCAATGGACTCTGCCAGTCGGTGTGCCTGGCGGTCCCTGCCGCGAGACTGTACCTTCGAGAACTTTATTTCGTGCTGGGCAAGAAGAACAGTTGGGGATCCAAGGTGAAGCTGACGAGGCAAGCCTGGGGAGACCTACAATGGTGATCCAAGTTGCCGGCGACGAGCCGGTGGAACGGGCGCTAAATATGGCGGAGTCCGACGAGGGCAAAGCTGCACACCGACTCCTCCTTTTTTGCTTGGGGGGGGGTGCTGAACCTGAAGAAGGAAGCACGCGATTCTGGAGCGACGAGCTTCGGGAACTGCATATCACCCACCTCGAGCTGGAGGCGGTGTACAAGACGGTCAGATCGTTCCTCTCCGAGCTGGAGGGGAAGGTCGTACGGCTGTACTGCGACAACTAGGCAGTAGTGGCGATGCTCTCGCACTTCACGTCTCGGAACCCCGGGCTGATGCGACGAATGCAGAAGCTCTGGCTGCTGCTCGACTTGCACGACGTCGAGTAGGCGAGGTACATTCGCAGCGAGGCCAACGAGTGGGCCAATCGGCTGTCGCGGGACAAGGACCTCGACGACTGGAGGATCAACGGGAGGTGGTTCAAGTATGCCGAGGAGCAGTGGGGCAAGCACACCGTGGACCACTTCGCCTCCGAGATCTCGGCACAGCTACTGATGTATTACATTGCTTGGCTCGAACCGGGCTGCGAGGGGGTGGACTCGCTAGCGTACGACTGGCGGGGAGAACACAACTGGGTGAACCCTCCGTGGAGCCTGCTGGACGAGGTGGCTCACAAGTCCATTCAATCACACACACCAACATGTGTGCCAAAGGAGTCGGTCCAAGGATCAACACAAACATGTGTGTGTGTGTTTACCCTTGGACGGACTCCTTTGGCATCCCGTAACCACAGAAGATCAGCTGCACTATGTACCCACGCCGGGGATCAAAGGATAATTATAAACACACACTTCGGGACACTCATCCAGAATTTCCGGAGCTCTGTCGTGAAGAATGGGACCCCCTAAGCCTTGCACAACCATTAGAGCGCCTCTGCAACCGCCCCGCTCGCGCACTGTCACTTTGCCAATGGCCCCCATTCATATCCACCCTCTGAGTCGCGCTAGCCATGCTCCCACCATGAATCCTGCGCTCCGCAACACCATCTTGCTCCCTCCCAATCCCAAAGCCTGGCCTCAGGGCACCTTGCCCACCCATCAAATGTGCCATGTTCCCAAGCGCAATCCTCAGGGGCTGAGAGTGAAAAACCACATTGTTTCCACCTGACCTTACGCGCCCACTGCCAAACTGCATCTGCAACCCCCTCTCACCACTCCCTCCCCAAAGCTCTTGCGCCGGAAACCCCGCCAAATGTCTGCGAATCTGACCGATGCGCTCCACACTTGCTCCGCCACTGTTGTTCTGCGCTGTTCCTACTTGGGGTCCCATCCCCTGACATGCCTGTGCGTCCCAAGCCCTCCTGGTGGCCGATAGTTCACCATCCGGTCTTCGCCTTCCCGACAGCTGCTCACCGTTAGTTCCGGCACGGCCAGCAACCTCGCCCAATGGGCCCGGAAGCTGATGAGATGCCATATGCTGCCGTGCAACCTGTTGCAAGTGGTCATCGCTGCCGGGATGGGCCCCCGGGCTCCGAGGGGCCCGGCATGTGTCAACTCCATCCCCGTGCCTCTCCACGTCTCCATCATCATCCTCAACAGTCCCCCCGCCCACCGCCCCTCAAGCAGGCCGGCCACCCGCCTGCTCACGCCCATCAAGGTGGCCACCCCTCCCTCAGCCAAGGCCATTGCTTGCTCCGGCGAGGCCCCCCTCCGCTCTTGAGTCCAGACCCCACCCTCCGGGCCCGGCGATAAGAGGTCATCCCAGTCCGCCAGGATGTCCTGGACACTTGTCGCCGCCCGGCTGTGCCCACCCGCGCCCCCGCATGCACCTCTCCAGACTGCGCCCCGGCGGTGCCCCCCTTGATCCCTCCCAGTGCGCAGGTGCTCTGCCTCCCGCCGCACATCCTCCATGCTCTCCAGGAGCCTCGATGCCATCGCACCCGCCTCGCCCGCCCCACCATGTGTGTGTGTGTGTGTGTGTGTATGTGTGGAAGCTTAGCTGTGTGCCAATTTCTAAATGATCAATGTTCCTGGCGATTAAACCACCTGGGAAATCCTGTTGGGCTGCACTATGTGCCCTTAGCTGTGCACCGATTTCCACGTGGTCAATATTCCTGGCCTCAGACCACCTGGAAAACCTGTTCTACTCTGGGGATCAAAGGCTTCAGCATCCACTCTGGGATATTTAGTCGGAATCTCTGGAGCGCCACGGAGAATGAGAGATCCCCTATTCCCACTGAGCCACCTGAGCGCATCTGAGTCTGGCCTGGCCGCCCGCTGAAACTATCCCGCCAAATCCGGCTAGCATCAAACCCTCGAGCTGCCCGCGCCCGTCTTCAGCGATCAAGTCATCATCGCGAGACCCCACTGCGCTCTCTAACTGCTCGGAAGCCGCGTGCACCTCCAGCCTGACTATCCACAACTTGCCGAGCACTATGAACCGATTGTCCAAGAGATTGAGAATGGTGACTTGCGCCTGTTCCCCAAGAAACCGAGCAACCGCCTGCTAACTGCGTCTGTAGCCCCCTAACCCCAACACTCACCCCAACATGCCGAGGATCTTGCTCCAGGCGCTCGGTGGGAAAGCCAGAAGACGATCGGGTCCCATGCACCGGTCCCGCAATATGCCTGCTATTCTTTGCTGTCCTCATCTGTGTGGATGACTAGCTTTCCACTGATTTCCAAGTGTGTGGATATGAATTTTCATCGGGAACTGATGTTTTGGCAGGCTTACATGGCACGAAAAATGGGGAAATAGTCCTCGACGCTCCATTTAGTTCATGAGTAATAAAGCTCTTGGAGTGCTCATCTGGCTGCTGGGCAAGCTGCTCCAATAGAGACTTCTTGTAACCCTTGAGGATAATTGTTTTGTCCCCAAGACAGCCTAGATAAATCTGCAATCACAAGCCATCAGGTAGGACTTAGGGTAAAGAGCTGTGGACGGGTAGGACTTAGGGTGAACGCGCCTCACGCCGCCCCTTGCATTTGCCCACCCTGGTCCTGGCTCCTCATTGGGGTAAA
>LGRX02008700.1:0-30264 GCA_001247695.2 Cymbomonas tetramitiformis
GGTAATGCGGTGCAGGCCGCCTTCCGTAGGGTAATGCGGTGCAGGCCGCCTTCCGTCGGGTAAGGCGGTGTAGACCGCCTTTCGTAGGGTAAGGCGGTGCAGGCCACCTTCCGTAGGGTAAGGCGGTGAGGGCCGCCTTTCGTCGGGCCGCGTGCTGTAGGCCGCCTGCCGTTGGGCGCAGTTGCGGTTTTGGATTCTACAATTGAGTCGTACGCCGGAGGCCGCCATTCGCCGGGCTAGGAGCTGCAGGCCGCCTTCCGCTGGGTTGCAAGCTGCACGCCGTCTTCCTTTGGGTCGTGAGTTGCACGCCGCCTTCCGCTTTCTTCTGATGACTATGCTGGTAATAGACGTTACCGATACCAAGACCTGAAATGACGATGGCGTGCTCACCGTTCGAGATCCCTTGATACCATCTAATTTAGAACTGATGTGATCGATTTCGAAATCCGGCACTCGGTAGAGCCGCTCCACCTAGTTCGTGATGTCCATTTTGTTTTCGCGATATTCGAATAGCTTAAAAGCTACTACAGTTGGAATTCACACGACTCTCTACATAATGGGGGGAAACTGCATAGTTTTGGTTCTCCGCCTAGTTCCTGGCGCACTACTACCTGACTTAGTCTTCAGCAAAATAAACTGAAGACGAGCGAACTAGCCGTTCCAAATATCCCAAAGATATCACAGCAGCAAACCCACATCTGACAGCCAGGCAACAACGTGGCTGACGGCAGGCCTCGGACAGACAACCGAGAACCGAGAAGAGGAGGTTGCGCTTGAAATGTGAGATGGGTCGCCACGACTGTCGCGTCCACGAACAGCAACGAGAACAGGGTTCGGATCGAGGGGGTTTCGACGATTTGAGGCTTCCCACAAGTGAGCCTTAGAAATAAAATTCTGCGCGGAGAGACGCAGCAGCGATATTGAGTTTCGCATTGACCCGGCCACAAACTTTGAGTGACATATCCTAATACCCTGGGACTACACTGTGCCAAACCCAATGGTGTCTAAAGAAGTCAAGACCTTGTCAACTAAACGGGTATGCACAAACGAAACCAAGTTACAAACGCACGGCTGTACAAGCGCAAGAGTGAAGTTCGCCCTATAAACGTGCAGGCAGTTTCCGTTTCACCGCGTATGAATCAGTCACGAAGTCACGAAGAGGGCTTACTACAGCTACGGCTCTTGAAAGCGTGCGTCTGGTGTGCATGCCGAGGACCACAGTTGTGTGGAACAATATCGTTACGTCGTCGTGTTGGAGAGCTAATGACAACCAGTCAACTCAATTTCAAAAAGGACTTAACAGGACTTAAACACAGTTCTAAACTCCTCATAACTCAGACCAGCAAGCTGACGAAGTAGTGTTGGCGCATTCCGAACTCGCCAAGAATATTGCGGTACAGAGCTACCAACATACTCGTGAAGGTATCGAGCAGATAGACCTAGCAGTAGTAGATGAGTTGGCGTGTCACGACCTGAAACTGTGAACGCTAGGGGTGCCCAACTAAAGTTGAGCCGTCCAATGTTTTCAGATCGGGAACATCGGAAGGTCCGAAGAGATTCCTGGGGAGCAACAAAGGAATGTATCGTATTTTGATCTCTGGAATCGTATATGGACTGTCGGATTCGGAAAATTGCCACTGTTAAAAATGAACGGACCAGTTTAAGTTGGGCAGCTCTAGTGAACGCGGCTCATGTCACCGAGCAGATCGAACTATCTGTACAGTAATCGTTTTGCCGAAGTTCCTCTATGGAGGAACTTCAGATTCCAGGGGGTCAATGATACAGTGGGGGGAACCCTATATGTACAGTTTGTATATATGCCGCGCGTTGACCGTATAATTAGCGCATTCGCGCGCGCGATATCGCAAAATGTCGGCATCGATGTCACGAAGGGTTCCTGATATATGTTGGGGATTAAAATTGCCGAATTGTGCATGCAAAATATGTCCACAGGGCTTAGGGTACGATAAACACAGGGGAACCCTATATGCACCTAAGCCGGCATAAACCCGGAGCACCTGCGGTTAAAACCCCGGTTTAAACCTTTTTTGGCCGCCGCGGTTAAAAACGGTTACGGGCTAGCATACTTAAGGACCTTTACCATACTTAAGGACTTGAGACTCAATGATGAGAAGTGAGATTCTCTGGCTGGTGGGGGATATATATATATAGTCAGATATATATCTATCACAGAACGTGCAGTCAGTGAACACTCGCTTTCGGAATACTAAGATGATAACATAAAATACTTTAGGGGTTTTATGCATCTGTGTTCCGAGCTACCGAGACGCATGCTACGTGTGACACGGCTCTCCGAAGGAGGACAGCAGGAGACAGGCCCCCCCACTTTATAGTGGGGGGGTAAATCGGTCTACCCGTGACACCACCTCCTCCAGAAGGAGAGAGGTGGAAACAGGGAGCAGTGTCAATAGGCCTGCCGGCCATCCCACATCAAGAAATCTAAGGAGCCTGTTTCAACTCAGCTAGATGGGCATCCGCCGGCGCTAGTTCATGCTGCTTAGATTGAAACAGAGGGCTACACAGAATTGTCTAGTGAATCAGGGTTTGGGCTCTGGAGCAGGCGGCGGCGACGTTCTCGATGACTGACAAGAAGTGAGATATATAGGCGGAATATATGCTCGAACGCGTGTGTGCAGAACAGTCTCGCAGGGGCGGGTGTTCACGGATACTAAGATGATATAAAATACTTAGTCAGGTGTTTTATAGCACACCGTGACACACGTGACAACGGGCACTGGTGACACATCGGGCTGAGGGGTGACAGACAGGAGACCCACTGTGCCCCCCCCTTACTGTGGGGGTGGCAAGATTGGGCTCCCCGTGACACCACCTCACCCCGTGGGGTTGAGGTGTCACCAGGCAAAGAGACAGGAGCAGTGCAGGGTCTAGGAGCCAAACTGGCCCGAGCAGTCCGGCATGTGCCATCCCAAATTGTCCAAAAGTCTTTCGCTAACTAAATCTAAAGAGTCCGGCTCCCTCGAGAGTCAATCACAAGCCGTGCTAGCATGGAGAAGGGTCCCTGCCGAACTGCTTTACTTAATCTTAATCTTGCTTCGCCGCAGAGCCGGATGTCGATGTACCCTGGAACTGCGGGATCCATGGGACGGTGCGGAGAGCCGGCCAGTCGGCGTCATCGTCGTCCACGGAGGTGTTGGGCATGGGCCCCGGCTCGTCACGATCGAGCAAAGGGCGGAACGGGAATGCAGCCGCGCCATCGTCGCCATCGCCGGCATCGTCCTCAACCGCCGCATACTGCAACGAGGGTGAACCACGGCTCGCCGGAGGACCAGGGGCCGCGGCAGGAGGCACACCACCGGCGGGCTTAGCCCATGCAGCAACGGTGGGGCGCTTAGGCGCCTTCGGAGCATTGGGCGGCCCCCTGGAAGGCGCAAAGGACGCGGCGCATGCGTAGGGGCAAATCCCCTCTGTGTCGAGATGCCCATCGGTAACGCCCCACAGACGGAAGCAGGTGGTGCACGGATAGCCGACCCCTTCCCACATCAAGTGAGGGTTGCGGGGGCTCTGGGCCGGCTTCCAATCTCCGACGGGTTTGGTGATGGACTTGGTGCGCATGGTGTTGAATGCAGCACCACCAGGTCCGTCCGCCCGTGCCCTGCCACCACCAGCGCCCGAGGATGCGGGAGTGGCCAGGCGGGAGAGGTGCCCCTCGGTCTGCCAGACTGTGGAAATGCGAAGGGCGAGGGTGGAGAATGTAAACCTCTGGCCAGCGGCGAGCTCACGTAGCACCACCAGATAAAGTGGGGATACGTGCGGAGAGCTCGCCGCTGACCGACTGAGAACGTGTTGGACGTCTTGCACACGTCCAGCGTCGTCGTAGTCGGGATGAAGGCGGTGATGTTTGTCGCCCAGGACGCGGAGAACCGTAAGCTGCGGGGCGGGGTCGGCAGTCTCGTCAATCTTCGTTTCCCGCAGCTTCGTCCAGAAGCGGAAAGTGTCGGGGTCCGTGGAGGCCTCGACGTGGTACCGTAAGCGCTGCAAGGCGCAACGTCCATCGCGGGGGTGGACTCGAGCGGACTCCTGGTAGAGCGCCAGAGCCGTGCCGTTGAGGACGCCCTTGAGAATGATGAAAATCAGCTCGTTCAGTGACCAGTGGTACTCGATGTACTCGTGTTCCAGGTCGAAGAGCTTGTCGTACTCGAAGTGGGAGATGGGGGACAGGACGTGTCGAAGATTCCCAAGAAGGACCGCGAAGTCAGTCTCGGAGTCCTGGCCGTCCAGCGTGTACCCCTTCTGCGGCTTGAAGCCATGGGACTTGAGGACCTTAACGAGCTCCTCACCGTAGGTGAAGGCGTAGTCCAGCTTGTCGGCATACTCATACTGCTGGGATGCCCGGACTGGGGTGGACTCCCAGACCGAGGCGTCCCGATGAAACTCGGCGGAGGTGGCAGCCAGCGAGATAAAAGTCGGCTTGCTGATAAGCGCTGACATGCGCACCACCGGATCTGGATTTTGCACTGGCGCACGGGAACCCCCCGGTGGAGAAGGGGCCGCAGAGCCAGGGAGTGCAGAACCCGCAGGGGAGCCGGATGCAGCCGCGGCGGCACGCGCGGAGCGAAGGGCCCCCAATACAGGTCTAGGGCTTCGGCGATTAGACACCATGGCTGGAAGTACGTAATCGGTAATCTTGTAAATAGGGTAAAGGCAACGGGGCTCAACTCCAGCCCAAATTGCCAACGGTTTGGTAATAAAATTTTGAACGCGGCCGCGATCTCCAACGGTGGTCCACGAGTTCGCCCCATGAGGCGAACCTGAAAATGTTTTTCTGAAAAATAATAATATGATATAATATTTTCTGAAGGTTTTTCGAAGCTGGAGGAAGATAAAAACGAAGGTAAAAGCGCGCTGTTTCTTACAGCGTGATTTGCGCCTTCCTGTTTCGTTCAATATGCCCAAACCCTACTCACAGTGTGTCCTTCCTGCAAAATTCTTTTATGATTGTCTTTCGCTAACCCGTGTCTTGGCCTAAAGAGTTAAACTCTGCGGGCAGGATACGTAAAAATAAGCATGGTGAAGTGAGCAAAGAGCTCTGCTCTGCGCTCGCGAGGAACCAAAAACCTTTCGCTAATACGAACATCGGAAAAAAGAAGATAAAAAACAAAACGTACAAGAGACTTTGGGAAAAAACATCTCTAATCCTTTCCTTGGTGTTTGCTTCCATTGCGTCTTCAGCAGATATGGAGAACGAATCGGAGCGTCCGCTAGGACAGGCTTGGGATAAAGCTGCGACACTTGAAGAAATAAAAAAGCGCAGTGGTGAGATCAAAAGCAAATTCACTGAGTGGGAGTCCTCAGGACTCGACAAGATCGAAATAGGCTCGTGCCTATACACAGAATTCATCAAGGCAGTGAAGGAAGACTTGGGGGACGAAGTGGAATTAAACGTCACTGTTTACTTCGGCGATCTCGCGTTACGAAACAGAGTCCTTCTAACGACCACAATCTTCAAAGTAAGTAACTGTAATTTCCCCCTCTCTTGTATGAAAGATACTGTGATAAGCATTATGTTAGCACTTGTAATTTCGCGAGCGCATTGCGGCTGTGGAAAGAAGCATCGCGAAACCCTGAATAAAGCTGACTGCCAAAACGTTTTTACTCTTCCATTTTTCCGCAGACATTCCAGCGAAATAACATCGCTAAAGCACCGGAAAATTATGTTAGCACCTGAAATTTCACGCGCCTATTGCTGCTGTGGAAAGAAGCATCGCGAAACCCTGAACAAAGCTAACTGCCAAATCGCTTTAACTCTTCCATTTTTTCGCAGACATTCCAGCGTAATAACATCGCTAAAGCACCGGAAAATTATGCTAGCACCTGAAATTTTACGTGAGCATTGTTCTCGCGGAAAGAAGCATCGCGAAACCCTGAACAAAGCTGACTGCCAAATCGCTTTAACTCTTCCATTTTTTCGCAGACATTCCAGCGTAATAACATCGCTAAAGCACCGGAAAATTATGCTAGCACCTGAAATTTTACGTGAGCATTGTTCTCGCGGAAAGAAGCATCGCAAAGCTTTGACAAAAGCTGACAACAACAACGCTGCGACACTTGCATTTTCCCGCAGACACCCTAATAAAACAGCATTACTAACACACCGAAAAATTTGTATGCAGCACTGCTGTGATCTCTTCTATGTGGCGACGAGAGAAGGCGAGCAAGTGGTTTTGGTTGCTGGGGCAAGCGACGTTGCCAAGAAAATCTTGGGAGCATCGAAGGGCGAGATTGACGTGGCGAGCCTGTGCAACTGCGGAGAGCAGCTGCTGGATTTTGACCAGTACACGCGTGTACTGTCAGCTGTGGAGAAGATAATCGAAGACATTCACAAAGGAGACCACGACCTGAATAGCGAACACCTGCAGCTCGCCAACTCTCTGGAAAAACTTATGGACACCGCCTCCAAGGAGATCCCACAACCCTCCACTGAAGCACCTCCTGCGGAAGATCGCACACCAAACGAGGTGAGCCAAAACGGCATAAAATTACTCGAGCAATTGACTTCCATTACTTGGCTTTCACAAAGGGGCACGCCCCCTACCTTGGCACGTCACACATTGCGGCTAAGAAATAAACAAGTGACCGCATCAAACTCCATCACACTCTGCCCTCTAACAAATTTACAAGAGTCATTGGACACAATTCTTTTCTGTCAACAGGCACCGGTGGGTATGCAAGACTACGAGGAAGAGGACGAGTTCGATCTTGCAGCGTTTGACGAGGCAGAGGAATTCGAGAATTTAAACAGGGAGCTTCAAGAGAACGACGATTACGACACGGACGACGAGGACGGTGGACTGCAGAACGACGATTTTCTCGCATCGGTCAAAGTCAAGAGACTGGGTGCCACGACAGCAGGCCCTTTCACAGAGCGCGAGATCTCAGAAGTAGGCAGGCTGCTTAAAACGGTGTTGCTCCAATCACAGAAGTCAGTTGCAATCTTCAGCGTAGAGGGAAAGAAATACCCTGACAGTGCCACCCCCTTTATGCACGTGAAAGTTGCCTCGATTGAGGAGGCCCGAGTCCTGGTGGAATACGCAATCGTGGTAGCTGACGGCCAGGATTTTCTCATTACGCCCAAGAGCAGCAAACTAACGTGCATTACTCTGGGTTTCAAAGCATACAGGGCCGGAAAGCAGCCGAGGCTAGCTCACATTCTTAACCACATCAAAGCCTCGCCATTCTCAAAGTTCATTAAAGAGATTACCTTTCAGCAGACGTTCACAGTCAACACAAGGGCAGGCGGTAAAAAGAAAAGATCGAAACTCGTGAGACAAATTTTTGTTCAACTGAAATCAGGACTTGGCAGGCACCCAGAACCAGCTAAGATTGACAGAACTAACAAAGATCACGCTCTGTACGCACTCCCTCTGGAGTACCATTGGTCTGGCCTAGGCACAGTTTTCATCTCGAAGTGCTCCGCCTTGATCTGCCAAAGCTGTGAGGGTAGAGTAGCAAACGGCCACAGCTCAAAAAACTGCCCCGTAAAGATCTACGGACTCACCGGTTCGGCATCCCAGTTCGCAGAGCCCAGCGGGCCATCAGCTGAGAGCAACATCCCGCCAGGATTTGGTGAAGGAACAGGCCAGAGCACTGATCAGAAGGCTCCCCGCCGCACACTTCAAAGGCACGGTGGACATCCCCGAAACTGCAGGTGCACGGCTTGCATTAAAGGTAACAAAGTTTCACACACCTTCTGTGATTGTGTTTTACATTGCTGTTATGCTTCTTCCACTTGTCTTGAATTCCTTGCTTGTAACTTAACACACACTGCAATTCGGCAGGGAAAAAGAGATCCCTTGCACAATCTGAACCGACACCAAGCCCAGGTGAACGGAAGAAAACTGCAGGAAGCGACAGGAGAGAGCAACTCACTCAAATTGCTCAGCAAGAAGGAGCTGAGTTGCAAAACAGGTTTAAAGCATTGGAAGATATGGACTTTGAGACTTAAGTCTGCTGTCTTTCCTCTCCGAAAGATCTCAGGCTGCCATTGTTTTGAAAAGCTGACACCTAGGTTGTACTTCCATTGGCACCACCAGACATTGATCGGCTTTCAATTGTTAACTTCAGAGCTGCCTGATAGTGCTCATCGTGTAACACAGCACAACACTCTAAGTATGAGTGATAGCCGTAAAACATTCACACGGCATCCCAGAGCTGTTCACTCAGTTCCATCTTATGCTAATTCTCCAGCACACACCTGCATTTCTCTTCTAACTCAGAATTGTGCTGCCTCTGCTTACAATCGACTTAAACAAGCCAGCAGTGTCAGTTTATTTTTTGCCCTGCTCAATTTGATCTCCAACTTTCTCACCCTGTCTGTGAAAATTCACAAGTCAACTGATAGCACACCCACCAGACTGGTGAGACATACTGAGTGTACACTCACTGCGGAGGGCAGTACTAACCAGCTCAACAATAAGGTCATAGATATAGTTAAACACCTGTTGGGTTGGAAAATAAACAGTATGGTAAACCTTTCAAACAGATACATAGAAGTCACCAAAAATGTTAGTAACTTAACTAGTTTCTATGCCACTAATAAGTGCTGGTTTGGTAGTGTGACAATACAGTCTGTTAACATAATATACACCTCTGATAGCTTAAGAAAACAGTCCTCAAACCGAACTCGGCAGGCTGTTAACTTAAGGCAACAGTATGTCAACTTAACACACATATGTGTTAACTTAACGCGGCAGTCTGATAACATATATCAGACTGATAACTTGACACACTTTCATGTGAACATAACACACATGTATGAAACTTTGATACGGCAACTTGTTTGGACCGCGGAAAGCCCAAATAAACTCACATACTTTCCGAAGCGGCTTGCTGCTAACCTGAAGCGGGTCACGGCGAACTTAGCTTGTTGTTTAAACAACTTAGAACCGAATGCAATACACCTTAATAGTAATGATAAAATAATTTTACGAGAGACCCGAAGGCACGAACACATGATTCTAGGGGGAAAGGCGGCTATAAGCACCAAAATAATAGGAAACCCTAACCTCTCGAGTCGATACCTAGGGAATATGGGACGGGTAGAGGTGCGTAGGAGTAAAATTGGGCGAAAATATTTCACACAATGCTTATATATGACAATAAGGGATAGTAGGGAAAAAATAAAGGAAACCGGACAACCTTGGACCGGAAGCGAATTGCATGAGGCACAATTCGCTAAAAATCGAAATTTTGCAAAAAAGAGCCTAGAACCAAAAAATTTTAGGGAAGGGACCCGAGGACATATACGAAACCATGTGCGAAAGAGGAATGCCCAAATAAACGATATGGTATCTGAGGGGAGGCAACAAGTGGGTGTAACGCGTTACACGGAGAGCACAATAATGCTCAGAAGCCACGGGAATGGGGGAAGCAAGGTGCGCACTGGTCTTATAAAAGACACGCGGAGTGTAGCCAAGCGGGCCACAGATAAACCAATACGGTGCTCGGAAATAATACAGCGATATATTGCAAATCTAACGCAGTGGAAGAAAAACTTAAAAAAGCATACCTTCAATCTGGTATGGACCGAAAGGGCTGTTAACTCAACACAATATATGTATCTTATAGTAAGCCCAGCATGGTTTGAAATATATTTTAAATGGAAATAAAAATAGATAAAGCTATAAGCGGCAGCATAATTATGACATATTACATAATGAGACACCTCTTGAGATGTGAGGAAAATATTATTAAAACACGAGCGGAAATGCAAACAACCACTTACGGGCCCACTATCATGCTTCTTCATATAATGGCAGAACTCAGCAGAATGAAGTTGAACCCTAAAAAATATTTCCCGGGACCCAGAGTAATAATACACCTAGCCCACAAGAGACCTAAGGCCTGCAAAAGGATAAGCAAGAGCGCCTTGAAATACATGATTCAAAACCCCAAAACGGCATGGCTTTGGGAGAGAACATGGACCCAAACTGCAAAGAAACCCAAAATGAATTTACCTTCAAGAATAATGAAATATAAAACCCACCACAAGAAGGATAACGATACCAAACAATATAATATTTCGGAACCCGAGAAGCTGTTATGCGGTGGAGCAAGCACCGAAGATAACGCAGTAGTTGAAACCACAATGGCCACGGAATCACTCCTTTCAGAAAAGGGGTGGTTAAATGCAACTCATGTCGGTGATGCAATGAAAATACGGGACCCGAGTACCATAGCCCCTATGGACCTTACAGACATGATGCTGAAGATGACAGGGGAGGACCAAAAACTCACACAACTCATTAATAGCAGACTCAAGAAATATGGCCACACACAAATAGGCGTGTGTGACAATATACATTGGCGTCTCATAATGATTCGCTCATCATCACCTGGGAAAATAGAAGCTTACATATATGATCCCTTTGGAGATAAAGCCGAAAGAGAAACCATTAATATGATTGAGGCGGCACTCAAAACCTGGTTAAAAAATTTCATAACCATTACAGAATATAATGAATTCACAACTACCACTAGCAAGGAAACATTTCAAACAGATACATACAACTGTGGCACATGGGTAGCAAAAACCGCCTTCAGATGGGCACAATGGAACAGAGGCTTGCACCAGACCTCATTTTTCGAGTACCTAAAATCTGATCTATATATTGGGGAGTATGGCAACAAAACGATGCAAAAGGAAATACATAAATACCGATTAGAAATGAGGGAAGAAATAGGGCTGCAGGTAAAGAATACCCGTAACACACTGGAGCTCAAACACTTGGAGCACGCTGGAAATGACGCCGCAATCAGCGGCCCTAATATGACCTTACCTCCCCACCACATCCTCACACGCAGAGGTGCCACACCCAAAAAGCAGATAGAAACTCTGATAGAAACTTTTAAACTGAAATGGAAGACACACACCACTAATGAAACTATAGTTTCAGAAGCCATCGAATCGCATAGGAAATATCATCACACCTCGAACACGGATAACACCAACATTCGAATTCATCTTCTTGTGGCTAAGGACATATGGTCAACTGCAGTCCACATCATTCCAGAAAGACAGATTATTCACTGTGAGTTTGATATCTCTAACAATAAACACCAGAAAGACATTTCCACACTTTTTCCTCAAGACCTGAGAGTGCACCGCATAACCTTGAAACTGGGAGTACACCCGAATAACATGGGGGTTTTCAATTTTACGCTAGCCCACAAAGTCTGTCACATCCTGCACAACACTAAATTCTTCTCAGCAGCACAATTAAACAGAGACCTGCTATACGAACTTGAAAACCTAAACATTAGAATTCTACCACAAACGGGCAGAGAAGCCAGGATAACCAAACACGAAAATAACAAAGCCATTTCGACCATACGACAATCACTGAGAACCCACCTTCCGAAAATTGATGCACATCCAACAAAGCCAAATTCTGAGCACAAAGACTGTAAACCCACCCACACTGCGTATAATCACCTCATCTCAGGCAAAGGAAAGCCTTCCTGTGAACCCCACACATATGGATACCGCAGGAAACACTCTCATAAACAAAAGAGAATAATCCGTAAAACCAAATGCACAAACAAAATCTTTGATATCGAGAACATTTATGACGCAGATGGCAGATGCATACTACAAAAAGCAAAACACAAAAACGCCATGAGACAGTCAGAAGAAATAGACCGACTCACTAAACTACAACTAGCACAACACTCTAACAATTTGATTATAATGGGTATGAATATGAGAGGCCTCCGACACCACAAAGAAGATAAAGACAGTTTAATCAAATTAGAAACAATCTGCAATCTTTTAATTGACGGACGGGCTGATATAATATGTATATCAGAAACCAAGGTAAATACTGAAAACCTTGCATTAATCAAAACCCTAATGACACAAAAAGGAATCCAATTTCGCACGTCTCATGTAAATGAAAGAGCTTCCATTGGTTCCATGATCCTATGGAATCCGAAAAGTTTGCCACTATCCACCTCGGTCACCACAATCGATGGAGATGCAAAGAGAGCAGTAATGACCAAATTTTCAGGAAATAACGGTTTTGAGCTCTACATAGCCAGCGGTTATATGAATGATGCTACACTAGTAGAGGAACAAGTGGAATTATATGACACACTTACTGACTGGGCAGGGAGGGCAGGAAATAATCCAAAAAAGGCCTACGTAGAGATAGGTGACAAAAACTGCACCATTACCCCAAATCAGCGGGTGTCAGGTGGAAATTACATGTCGTATCAAGAGCATGTCGAAAAGAATAAGCATCTTTTAACCTATTTCAACAATGACAGATGCTCCCTTAATGAACTGATAATGGACTGTAATCCAAACACGGAAATTTTCACACATGTCATATCCAAAAACTCAAAAGCAAAACTCACCCATATCATGGCCAACACAGCTATGGCAGAAATGACCGTTAAAACAGGATGGACGGAGGAAAACCCTTATATCATCTCCGACCACGGGATAGTATGGGCTGAATTTAAGCTCCCTCAAATCGACACCAAACCGGAGATTTCCACCGATACAACTTTGCCAACACCTAGATTTAATGGTGCCAAGGAAACCACACATGATGAGTACCCAGGGTACCCAATTAGAATGACAAACAAAAATAAGGGTACAAAAAGGAAAATAAACAGGAAAGATATTGTAGGACTTCTCGAAGCAAACGGATACAGCACAAACGAACTCGTGCACGCGTGCATCAATAAAAACAAAGCTAGAACCGCTATCAGCACCATTAAGGGTGACACCACTGATCTTGATCTTAAACGGGATAATACTGACGGCAGCCCCATAACAGTGAGTAAGCTCATAGCTAAAAATAAAGAGGCAGACAATATAGAACAATGTCTGAAATGGCACAACAAACCCAAGGAATGGTGGATTCACCTTAATAGCCCATGGCATGCAGCTCACTTACTCTCTAGAGGAAAGGGGATGCCGGAAGGTGGTCTCAACTTAGGCCATAACGACAAAGATAACATCTGGCATATAGGTTCGCCTCACCTTTTAAATAAGAAAGATGTTAATGCCTATCTCAAACGTCATCTGTCATTCAGCTCACTAGAAGTTAAGAAAATCACGAAATCCAACACAGATGAGCACATGACCAGCTGGAATATTCTCCTACAACCCCATATGCCTGCTAAATTCTGGAACCTGTACGGATCTGAGATGCATTCGGAAAAAATAGATTGCACCGCCCATTTATTCCAATACGCTACAGGCTGGGTGTCTTACACTGAAAGACTACATAGCACACTTGAAATGGAAAATGGATCGGAAGCAACTAGAAACGGCGGCACTGGCCTCAAGGAAATGCACCCTGACGCGACATGGGATACCCTGCACAAATTGGCACATCAGGCGGCAAGTGACGCCTTTGGCACCAAGAATCTGAACATAGCTGGGAGGTCTGAAAAACCATCAGCAATATCTAACTATATATACAAATGGCTAAACACAGTACGCCGCATCATCAAATATTTGGACACAAGAACTCATGCAAGCAACATTCCTAAGCAAGCCAAAAAGGCTGCCCGCACGCTACCTTTTGCCTCGCTCAAACCCAAACACAATGAAACGGCAGCCACATGGGGAGCACGTTTGCATGAAAATTATGTAATAATCAGAAATGCTTTTCAGAAAAGCAGAGACACCGACATTGAACGACGCAATCTCCGAGAAAAGGAAGCCCTGCAGCATCTTTTCTCAACTAACCTTTCGAGGTTTCTAGACACAGTCATGGGAAAGATGAAACCTACTGAAAAAGGTGCAGCCGCTACCCCAGGTAGTGATGGAAAGATACCTGAGACAAAGACAGAAAGACTTAACACAACACTAGATGAATACAAAAATAAAAAACTATTTTCTACTAACCCGAACGAGCCAGATGAACTCCCACAGTGGCTCACTGACATTCTAAAGGACAGCCCTAAAATCCCCGATACGGCCGCTGCTAGACTACTGACAGAAATCACGCACAAAGAACTCCAACAAGCATACTCGGACTGTGGTATCTCCACAGCACCAGGACCCTCAGGAATGAGATACTCGCAGTGGATCAAGGGCCCAGAGAATTTTCAAGAGGTTACTGTCTCACTTTTTAACCACATTCTTATAACTGGGAAATTTCCAAAGAGTGCAAAATCTGGAGTCATCCTTCCAATCCCTAAAAATCCCTCTGCACCATGTACAATAGATAACTCTAGACCCCTCACAATGTTGGAAACGGGTCTTAAACTATTTAACACAATAATTGCTAACCGTCTCAAAACAATACTTAACACTCACCCAATTCTCTTTCCCATTCAAGATGCGTTTCTTCCGAATAAAAACATAGATGACTCACTTCAAATTCTGAATGAAGTAATTTCGGATGCCAATAGATACGACAAAGACCTCCACGTAGTTTACTTGGACCTCAAACAAGCATTTGACAGAGCTGAATTCTGGATGAGCAATTTAGCGCTGAGAAAGCTGGGACTCCCATCACAAATAATCAACATCATCTCGGACATTACTAATGATGCCTCTAGAATGGTACTCACTGAAGAAGGCCTCACGGATGAATGGTCCCTAGAATGTGGAGTCCCTCAGGGAGAAGTTTTGAGCCCACTAAGGTTTGTAGCCATTATGGACATTTTGGCAATTTGGTTAGCAAAAAGAGCAAACGGTGTAAACCCGACAGGATCCACATATGGATATGAACTGAGCTCGGAACGCCATAGACCAGACAAACCAGGAAATAATGTTATTCCTCCCTCCCAAAACCTATTAGAAAAGGACACCACTTTAAATATCTTTGCACGGTTCTTTTGTGATGACATCATTCTCGTGGGGAAAACTAAAGACGAAGTTCAAGACATGCTAGGTATAGTTAATGAATTTATGAGCTTCATTGGTATTCCCATCAATGTTAAGAAATCCAAATACTCTTACAGAAAGCGCATTAAACCTCAGGGCAAAACAGTAACGCGATATGACCCGTCCGATGATTTACTCATCTCAGGGGGTCACCTGGAGCCCAATACAAATGACTCAAGTCCTTCCATTGATTCGAAATGGATACCCCCTGAGTCACCAGAATTCCTCGATTTCTCCAACAGCAAAGAGGTAAACAGATATCTCGGAGTATGGTTTGCACTAAATGGGGAATGGGACAAACAGGCGGAAATCCTTATCGACAGACTTAAATCTACTCTCACATCCATCCAACTGCAACACATGACTCTACACCAGCTAAGATATGTTATAAATGCGGTTGTAGTTCCGAGGATGGCATACCCCCTTAAAGTTACCTCAGCAATTGCCAACTCCTCAAAGAATGTCGCAATTGAATTAGACAAAATGATAGCTTCGTTTATAATTAAATATTTGGGCTGCCCAGTTGACACCAATCACCAAATAATCTGGACAGCAGTCTGCCAAGGCGGGTACGGTATTGATAGTGTCTTTGATGTTGTAACCGCGTCGTGTATCACCGAAACTATGAACACCCTGTGTTCTGCGGATGAACACGAATATTGGCAACACAACCACACGGACCGTATCACTGATCCCCACCTCATCTCACTATACCGTAGAAATAGCAATCTATGGCTTAAAATAATAATTCAAAACATGAACAACGAAATGGGTAAAAATGTTATATCGGGTTTCCCCTTATCGCACTATGCAACCTACAGTCATACTAAAGACAAACGCTTTAACTGGTTTAGGCGCACAGGTCACATTATGGCAAAACTTGGATACGCTATTGACTCTAAAAATTACCCTGAAAATGAAGCGGGTGAAACCACATTAATCACCACCCTTCCCAGACAACTCTACATGTCGAGGAATGTTACCTCCGCAATACAAAAATACAACCTCAAGCACACAGGTTCCTTTCTAACTCCCTGCGGTGGAATGTTAAAAAACTGGCAAGAAAATAAATGTTTTTTCAGGCTGAATGGCAGTAGACCCCCTGGATGGCTAACCGAAATCGAAAAGGAAATGCTTCAAAACCCCGTAGATTTGGACCCACAGGCTAGATATGTCAAAAAACAATATAGAGACAACATAGTACCCCCTGACACGGGTGAATTTCATTGGAAAGGAAATGGTGACCGAAATTCCATCTCTCTTATTCACATTACCAATATTGACTTAGAGGCCATGTCAATACAATATACAGAATACAGTAACAATGCCATAAACCCTAATGTCTTTGTCAGAATCAAAGGTACCAACAGTCTTCAATACGACTTTGAATATAGCATCACCAATGACGGTTGCATCCTAATTCCAGCAGGTTCTATTTTTGAATATAATGACCATATGGACCCGCCCTCTTCTGTCCTTGCTACAGTTAGTGATATCAACTCACACTATGATTACATCTCAGACAGACAGTATGAAACCATTATTGCCAGAATGAAAAACAAAACTGCGGAGGAAGAAAGTGAATACAGCTGCCCTAGCGACTCGGAAGAAGAATCCAACCCCAACGCCGAAAAGAGCAAACAAATGGAAGACTATGATATGGCAAGCGATGGTTCCCTTTTTGCTGGAAAGAAAACAGCATGCAGTGGGGCAGCATATGCTATAAAAAACTTTGACAACGGGATGCCACTTGTACGGAAGATGAATATCCCCCCCTCAAGAACTTTCTCCGCACAGGGGCTCCTTATCAAGGAGGATATCCAAAACCCGAGTAGCACATCTGCTGAAATTGCGGGACTGCGATTTCTACTCACAGAACAAAAAGAGAAACTCCTCAAATCCATTACTCCAATGGTACATGCCATTGACTCCATGGCAGCAATATCTGCGGTAACAAAGGATGGCAGGTCCATGAGTGCTCGGGACAAACTACGTGAAGCTAATCGCAGAGATGTGCAGGCTGTTCGCCTACTGCTAGAAGAACTTGGCTTCTACAGTGAAGGAGACCACAGTAAAATCATCCTTAAATGGATTAGGGGTCACAATAATGACAAAGTCCACGACAGAGTGGACCGTACTGCTAAAAGAGCCTCATTCAGAGGGGGCTGTTTTGACATCTCCCGCTACGACCCTGCCGAGGAACTACCCTTCTCATTATTCTTTTTTGAGGTCCCTATTTTAGGCGATATACGTAGTCACATCAGAAGAATTCAACGACTCTCACACTATCATAATTGGAGAACCCTACAATCCCAAGGGAAGCATCTGAGAATGCTCAACGAGAATAACACCGCCCCCACCAAAGATATTTCCAAAATGACACCTAAAGCTTTCACCGCTTCTAGAAGTAGAGAACTCCTGGGTCTTCAAGCCTCTCCTGCACGCTTATTTAAACTGGGGAAAATCGGGTCCGAAAACTGCCCCTACTGCCAACAGAATACAAAATGCACCTTCGAACACATCCAACTTGAATGCCCAGGACATAATGATAGTTTGTATAATCTTAGAACAACCCAAGATATCGAACTAAGGAAAATCATCGCTGAAGAAATCTCAGAAAAACCTAAACTACTAAACCCTGGAAAGGGTACCACATACATCAGAACACAACCATCGAAACTTTTTCCACTTGCTGACCTAAGACAAGAAATGAATGAGGAATTATACTTACACGCTCTCCCGGAAGCTAGCATGTACCGTCCATCAAGTTCAAAAAAGAATACCATTGCTGTGACCGCAAAGCCTGAAGTGGACCATGTTACGGGGACAATTAAATATCCCGAACTCCAATATGTCCAAAAGAAAGAGTTTTGGAAACTTTTGGCTTGGCACCGCCTTTCCAACAAAGCAGTCCCATGCTCACTTGCGGAGTACTCGAATAGGGCACACGATATTCATGAAGCCCTCAATGCATGTAAGTTTGAATCGGGAGACCCTAAAAACTGCTATGCAATAAGAAGAAGCCTCTTAGATATTTTGGTGGATGACAGAAACCTTGACAAAAACGGCTGTGAACTTTTCTCCAACCCACTAAATGCCCACCCTAGAATTTACTCGAGAAGATGCATACCCACCACTAGAATGAAAAAAGCCCTCAAGCCCTTCTGTTATCATGGGAAAATCGGTTTTGATGGCCTCGCTTGGGATGCCTACGTGGACCCGTTAACAGGCATTGGCAGAATAGTTTACGGAAATCCCCCCTTTGATGGAAAGGATAAGGGCAAATCTTCGGCGGTTATGACTACCTTGGAAATGGGACATAAAGCGGCCAACACTGTACCCGGATTTTCAGGAACATGGATTCTTCCACTGTCTCCCAAAAACCAAAAAAGATGGTTTGATAAAGGTTTTAAACTCGTTTTCAGATTCCCGCATAACACTATTCCATTTATCCCACATGGTTATTGGACGGGTGATGACCCCTACGTTCTCCCAGGTGGCGGATGCTATAAGGATGATTTTTCGGATGTCGTTATCATAGCTATAGACAGTGCACCCAGCGATACTCAACCAGCCTTTGACTGGAGGCCTACACAGAAAAAGATTGCTAGATGGTTCCTCAATGTCCTTCCTAAGTCCAGAGTCACGGAGAGGAGACTAGAATACACCGGAGTTAGCCCTGATATTTGGAATGAAGTTCTGAACGAAAGGGACAACGTACTCCCTTCTTCGTTGTGCCCATGGCCCACTCAAGACCCCCCCTATCATCAGAATGGTGCTGAGCATTATTATGGCGGTCACCATGATACGACAATCACCAATGCAGCTTCTAAGCCCTTCATTAGCACCGTGAAATGGCCCAAAGCACTTACACTCATGGGGTACCTCCCTCCTCTTTTCGGTACTGTCCTCAACACGATAGGTGTTCCCCGTGGCAAGATTAAACCTCTCCTTAAAAAACTTTCAAGAATCTGTAGGCAACACACCAGAAATAGGCGAGACTTGTTTTCGTTGAACACCCCCACCACCTTGAACACTGACCCGCATACAGTTGACATCCTGGGCAATGAGACCATCACGGAAACAGAAGCTGTGCAAAAAACAAATGACTTTCTTCAAACCCTCCTGCAATAATTTTCAAAAGTCTTGCAATAAAGATGGCTCTCTGTCCTATAGGGGAGGGGCCCTTCCCCCCCCTCTCCCCTCCCCCACCACCCCCCCCTCTCCTCCGCCCACCCTGACCTCCTTCCTCATCGTCTCCAAATACCCCCTTAATTCTTCGACTTCCCTCCCCACCGCCTAGTTTCAGCCACCCCTCCACTCACCCGGCCATGGCTGCTTCTCCATCTTCTAGAGTTTTTTGCTTAGCACCTAGCTTTTCTCTAGATGTCACCCTGCTGAAAAGTGGGTTGAGCCCCTTTGTGGGCGCGCTATAGTAGAGGGAGTAGCCCCTAGTGTTTTCACTAGCCTGCTTTGCAGGGTTACCGCACTCTCAGGACATTGTCCCTTCTGCTAGCGTAAATGTTTTATTATCCGAAACCGTCCGAGACCGTTCCGGGTATATCTAGCTTAGGGTTTATTTATCTTATGAGTTTATGCTGGACTTCGGGTTTAGGCTTAGTTATTATGGGCTCTGACTAGCCCCTAGCCTGACCCTGCTTCCGTATCGTGTCCGTGACATCCTAGCACTGTACTGTACAGTAGTACAGTACAGTAGTACAGTCATTATTACTGTCTGGGTTTCCGAGAGCATAAAGCTCCGGCCAGACACTGTTTATGTGATTATCAGTTTCATGCTTAGCAAGCTTAGCCGGACAGCGTATCTGTCTTCCTCGCAGGTTATAGGCCGCACCGGCTTTCCGGTGATTCTGATGATGGCACAGCGCCTTGCTGTTGCCATGTTCGGCTAAGTAGGACGTAGGAGGGGTTGAGCGCCCACTTGGGCGGTGGTGAATTACGCTTGCGGTATGGCCTTTTAGCTTGGCAGTGATGGCGGCACGCATTGTGCTCGCCTTCGCTGCGCAGGAGATCAGTTGGTGACGGATTGTTTTTATTTTACGGCAGCATCGTCGCAGCGAGGGTTGATTTGTTTCGTGCGCCGCTGGCTCCGGCGAGGTCGTTCCACACGTGACTTGTTTTGGCCGCTCTTGCATCTTTCGCTTACGACCTGTGGATCGCGATCCATTCAACTGAGACTTCTACAGAGCATCTGGCCGCTGTAAGCGTTCTCTCACCATCCCCCTGTTCAGCTCAACCTTCTCCCCTGTCTCTCTATCATGGTTACCACAGCAAATAGAATGACGCGTTCACGCGTCCGTAGATTGGAGACGATTTTTGATGATGTGGGTGCACAGCACTCAGCGACACCGCAGACACCGCAGCTGCCGGCTCCGACCACCGCAGCTGCGAGAGAAGTTCTTGAAAAATGTCAGCAGCTGGCTCGAGACAGTTTCGACAGAAGGGTTGCCAAAATTGTTGCCACCAAAATTCTCGGAGACAAGTCAGAGCGCTTCGCTGGTACAGAGACGGACGCAGTGGACATTTTTTCACAGATTATGCATGAGCTTCGCGCACAGTTTCTGCTCCAGTCACAGGCGTTTGCTCCCCTGTTTGACTTGGCCAACATGACTGTGGAGGCTAGGCATGAGGCGAATGAACTGCTGCTCTCGGCTCTGACATTTCTGGCTCGCCCTGGCTCGCCTGCCCGTGACTGGCTTGAGGCCTCTGGGTCCGACGTTCCTGGAGATGGCAAGCGCGCTGCCCTTGAGGTGGTGCGCATGCTCCAGGAGCGTTCGGAACCCTTTGACTCTTTTGAGTTGCTGCTGGCGGTCCGCATCCCCAGCAGCAAAGATCCTGACCGTGGCATCCGCGAGTTCAATGGCCTGTTGCGGGACGTTCAGCGTTCCCACAACTTGCCAGAGGACGCGGTGAAGCGGCAGTTTCTCAAGGCTCTCGGCAATTCGGCATTGTACCGTGACTTGGCTAATTCCTTGGCTCGGGCTGACCAGCGGCAAGGCGTGTCTCTTTTGACTATTCAGGCTCGTGTGCGGGAGCAATTCCGCCACGGCCTGCAAGTCTCTGACACTCCTGTTTCGGCTCTGTCGTTCGGCGATGGCGCGTCTGACCTGGCTGCGGCGTTGTCCAGTCTGCAGAAGCAGCTGGAACGCATGCAACAGGACATTCGTGACCTGAAGCGGCAGAAGCGGGAAGGGCCTCCGCCTGCGGGCAAGCACCTTACCCGCTCTGCTGCCAAGCTTCATCGTGCTGGTGTTAAACCGCTTCGCACCGCTCCTCATGTCTCGTTTGACAAGAAGAGTGGTGCCTTCGTGCCCCACTGCCAGAATGCGGTGTGTGCACAAAGCGGTTTAAAGCACTGGCATGCTGAATGCCCCAACGGCGGTCTTCACTCTGCCCACTATTGTGGGGCAGTTGAGGACTACGAGACTGACTGCTTGGCTGTTCGTTTCCAGCGTTTCTATGACGCGGGGGATGAGCACGCCTTCGAGTCACTCTGCACGATGGAGGGTCGCCCAGAGGTGTGCGAGCTGTCGGCGCATTCTTTTGTGACGGCTGAGCCCACGTCTCTGCGGCACTTCCAGGATGCGGCGGCTTCCGTTCAGGATGCGGCAGCTGACGAGGGCGTCATGGCTCGGTTTCCACTGGCCACGTTCCACTCGAGTGCACAGGGTTCGATTCCGCCACCGCCTGCGGTTCGGGATCCCTCTGCACTCGTGGCTGGTGGTGTGCCTACGGCTCATGACCCACCAGTGGCTGTCCCTGGCTCTCTCGGCTTGCCTGGTTCTGTCCCATCGCTCTGGCTTGGCGACTCTGCACCGGCTCCGCTGTTTGCTGGCATGACGATTGAGACTTCTGACATTGGCTCTGAAGGCTCTGACAACGACCAAGGCTCTGACGATGGCTCTGACGGCGGGCGAGTGGCTTTTGACTCCTTCGGCACTCTCGAGCATGGCTCTGACAGGGGGGCATCGCCACTAACGGCTCCGGTGTACCGTCCGCGGGCTCCGCCGAGCTTTCTCCGATGTGCGCTGATGTCTTCGGTCCTCTGCTGTTCTCTGTTGGCCAGTGCTACGGCATCTCTGGTTGCCGTGGGCGGTGGTGACAGGGGCCTGGTTGAGCCCGGAGTCACCGTCCATCGGTCTACTGGAGGTATCTTTGCTCCGGGTCCGCCACTTGGCTTTCTGGACATCCGTGATTGGCCGCCCGACGATCGAGTTCTCTTATCTCTTTCTTCAAAGTTCAAACCACCATGGGGGTCTGCTTATCAGAATTCTTCAGTTGATTTACTCTCTGCTGTGGAACCGCCTTGCCCACTTGGGTCTGGTGGTGCTCAATTTACAACAGACGGCTTGCATTTCACTTCGGGACTCTTCTGTATTTACATCCCAACCGCTGAACTCGGCTCTGCTGACCAGCCTCAAAGTGGCTGAGTTTCTTGCGAATCATCCTGGTAGCTTGATTAGCTTTAGCCCAGTAGTGGGATGACCGGGTCAAGACCCCGGCACCCAGCTAGAAGTGATCGGTTTCCACCGAAGTGAATGTTAGGTGTTTGTTTATGTCTCGTGGCTGTATGAGTGTACCTGCTTTGCTAGGTAGTCACACCCACGGGTGGTGTGCTGGACTTCGGGTTTAGGCTTAGTTATTATGGGCTCTGACTAGCCCCTAGCCTGACCCTGCTTCCGTATCGTGTCCGTGACATCCTAGCACTGTACTGTACAGTAGTACAGTACAGTAGTACAGTCATTATTACTGTCTGGGTTTCCGAGAGCATAAAGCTCCGGCCAGACACTGTTTATGTGATTATCAGTTTCATGCTTAGCAAGCTTAGCCGGACAGCGTATCTGTCTTCCTCGCAGTTTATCCACACAGTTCGGGAGTTTCTGATATCTAGTGAACTAGGATATTCCAGTAGGTCGTGGCCCCATCCACGCTTTTATTCCACTTGCTGATTTAGCCATGATTGGCTAAGCGGCCGCTTGGAGAGGTGGTGCGCGCATGCGCGTTTGGGTGCGGCTAGGAATTATGGTATGAATTGTTTGCGGTAAGCGACTGGGAGTGGCGGCCATGGGGACCGCGCCTCGTTACGGACTAGTCTTAGCAATGTTCGGATCCAGTTTTGCACCGGCACTGGCCCTGCTGGTTACTGATTTCTGGGCTGGTGTTCGCGACACCTTCGACTTCGACGACATCTTCGAGTGCCCCTCGCCGCTACACTCTCTTAGCTCCTCTCCGCTGCTGACCATTACCTCCATCTTTCCGCTACCACACCCAACCGCGCGACTGCGTACCACCTCCCCTCTGGCTTTTCAGAGTATGGGTATGTTAACCCGAGCGAAGAAGTCCCTGGACAGGGACAGTGACATCGACGCCTCACTGAGGCTATTGGACGGAGTTCGGAACAGTCCGACGGTGCGTACGCCAACTGTTCCGAACCCCGCTCCGAATTCCAACGAAGATGCAGACGTGGCGACCAGGAAGTACTTGCAGGAGCAGAGCAAGCTGGTTGACGACGTCTACAAAACGCGTCTGCACCGCCAATGGGCCAAGGGTGTCCGAGAGGATGTCCTTGGGGACAAGAAGCACCACTTCCGCGGTACGGACGACGCTGGCCTCCTCTCCGAGCTGGTGGTGCAGCTGCGTACAGAGTTTCATTCCGCTGGGCTGGAGTTGGCATCCTTTGACCTCGACGACCCTCTGGCTCGTGTGGTGACCAAAGTCAACGGCTTGCTCTACGATGTTCTGGCTCTGGTTGTCGAGAAACACAGCAACGCCTACGTCTGGCTCACTGGCACCGACGCCTCGTCTGACCGTGATGGACGGCGAGCTCTTGTGGACATCATCAAGGGCTGCGTACCGGTGGCGCTACGTGAGTCGCACCAGGAGGAGCACGCCGCGTTACGTTATCCCGCAGACACTGACCCGCAGCCCATCTTGGCTCGGGAACAGCGTCTGGTGCGGGATAACAAAGCTACGGACTGGACGCCCACGAGGAGACCAGGAAGCTCTCCCTGTACAACCGGCTGGACCCGGTGTTTTACACCGCGGTCAAGGTGCGGTATCCTCTCGCGGCCGACCTCGCGCATGTCTCCTTGGCATCTCTCCGCTCCCTTGTGGTAGAGATCTATCAGGCTTGGGCGCAGACGGGGACGGGGAAGGCGGTTTCGGGCAAGAGCGGCATCTCTGCGCAGCTCTCCAGCACGGAGTACGGCGCTCTCCTCGACAAGATCAACGAGCTTCAGGCCTTGCTGCGGCAACAGCACGGGACGGATGCGCCACCGGCGCAGCAGCAGCGGCAGCAGCCGCAGCGGCAGCAGCGGCAGCAGCAGCAGCGCGGTACGCAGCGGGGGTTCCGTGTCGGCACGCACCCGTTGCCTCCGGTCGGTTTTGACCGTGACGATCAGAAGGCGAAGCCTTTTTGCGGGAAATGCAAGAAGGCGGGGAAAGGTGAGCAGTACCATTTCTACCGCGACTGTCCGTTGGGCGGGCGTCAGCATCCCCCGCACTCGGCCGCGGCATTCTGCATTCCCATCGACGAGGAGGACGCGGAGGGGGTGCGTGCATTGGCCATGTGTGCCCTGTTCCAGCAGGCGGCGGATGATGGGGCCGAGGCCTTTGCCACTGCGGCATCCACGTACGGGCCGCCTGCGGTACTCTGTGCGGGTGCGGTGGGCGGGATCGACGTGTCCGCCTACGGCTTCACGGTAGAGCCGCAGCAGCCTGCTGACGAGCCCGCGGGTGACGACATTCATCAGCGGCTGGACGATCTCGCCGCGGAGGTCCATGCCGCGGCAAACTGCAAGGTGCACTACACCCACGCATCCTTCCCACCACCGGCGGTTCTCGAGCCGCATGCATCGGCTCTGGTGTGCGGCCCCGCGGCAGCGGGGGGCATGCCGGAGGAGCAGGTTCCGGCAGGTGGTGCGGCGGCATCGGCATCCGCCGTGCCGGCCCCTGCTATACCTGTCTCGCAGGAGGAGGATGTGAAGCCCGTGCCGCTTCAATCGGCGCGGGTGACTGCCACGACGGACGGTGAGTTCCCTGGGTTCGTTCAGACTGTCAACCACGCCGCCATCGCGCCGGTTGACCTCACCGGGTACGACACCGACGACTACGAGGACTTTGCCGACGGCAGCTTCCGGCTGAAGCCGCGGGGTTCGCCTCCGTCGGCCAATCATGCTTCCGGGCCGCCCGTGGACGAGCAGAGGACCTACGGTTGTGGGAAGCCGCCCTGGGGCTTTCCTGCCACGGTTGGACCATGGGGCATTCCTTTCCTCCTTTCTCTCGTTCTTTGCATCTCGATCATGGGGGTGGCAGCTGTGCCCGATGCTCAGTCGGCTGCGGGATTGCCTTCGCCTGGTGGTGATCTAGATTGGGAGACTCCGTCAATTTTCTCCACGAATGAATTTGTTGAATCCGTGATCCCGGCTCAGGGTTTCTTTGTGGCTGACAATGTGCCACCGCTTGAGCCGCCTGAGCCCCCTGACATCTTTCAGGATCTTGCTCAAGCAGAATTGAGCTTCGACATGGCCTTCTTCTACGGTGTGGCTCTACATGAGAGAGGTCCTTTCGGGAACCCTCCCTTCGAGTCCGACTTGATTGAGACCACAGCTGGCTACTTTGGTGCTGTCGATTGACTTCTTGTTCACTCTGGATGCACACCGACATGGTGGTGTGCGGAACTCCGGTGACTTCAACAACTTTTATGGTTTATGCTTTTGCTTTTGACATCTACAAGTTACATTCTGGCTTGCTAGCTCGGTGCCTTTCAGTTGTTTAGCGGGTGCACAATGCCCGTAGGTTTCTGCACCTGTGCTAGCTAGAGGGTTTCCAATTTGTGTTTCAGAATTGCACAGTTGGATTAGCAGTTAGGTCTGTCAACCTGGCTCCTGCCCTAACTTATCTTACATTATTATCTGATATTATCTGACTCTCCTAGACAGTCACCACCCACAGTGCTGGGGTGGTGTGCTGAAATCTGTATAGGCAGCCCTGACTGGGAGTCCCGGTCAGGCCCCTATGACAGACTCCTAGGACCAACACTGGACTGCTGACTGATCTTTAGGTTCGTGCTGTGACACACGCTGTGTCACAGGTAGGCTAGACTCCGAAACCGTCCGAGACCGTTCCGGGCATATCTAGCTTAGGGTTTATTTATCTTATGAGTTTATCCACACAGTTCGGGAGTTTCTGATATCTAGTGAACTAGGATATTCCAGTACTCCCGCACTGCGTTAAGGAAGGGGGTTCCCGGTTCTGCATTCCGCCTGTGCTCCCCGTCCACGAAGTGTGCTCCGGGGTATTGGCTTTGCTGCTCCACATTATTCTTGCCCCCAGCCCACGGGCATAATCGGGGTGGCAGCAGGCATTCTCTCTCACTAAGGGCTTGTTTAATCAGTCAATATCGACCGCGTCGATAATGTAAATAATGGCATATCTCGTTATCAACCCCTCTCCCCCATTCCCTCTCCCCCCCCTTGCCACTCATGCGGGTCGATACGCCCGCGCCCTGTATTACATCATTAATATTATATAATTAATAAAATAGAAGTAAATATTGGCGTATATATATACTTTATATACACAAGCAGTTCTCAGGCGCCTCACGAGAATGTGGTATTTATATTAGTATTTTAATATTTTTATACTTTTATATGAAATTATATAACATAATTATGACTCGGTATGCGAATCCATGAGAACTGGTCGACGACACGAGCTCGACAGAGGCGTGTCGCGAGTTTTAGGAACCGGTTGAGAGAACTGGTGGAGACCTTCCCGAGCACCAAAAAGTTGTACAGTTGAACAGTATGGGTGTTGTCTGTGGTGTTAACGATGCATACTGCTCTGCGAACAGGTCAGTCCAGAGATGTATAAATCAGTTAGCTTAAGAGGCGCGCTTTTTTAATTGACCACATCAGCTACTTGCGAGAAGTGACGAGTCGTACCTTCACTGGCGCGGCCCGCGCCATGTCGTCTTGAAGCTCGGGGACGATTCCCAGTACATGCAACAGACTCCGAACGTGCACCTAATACTAGGATATTTTTGTGAGATTCATGGTCTTTAGAACTGTAGCCTGTATATATTTCACTCCCGACTATAGGATGTTGGCCTCGGCTGTCCCTTATTCATGCGAATAACCAAGGTGGATGCCTTCTCCACTGGTTCCCCACGAGTAGTGAAGACTTTCCGCGTTTCTCTACCATCGGGCGCCTTTCATCGACTGCTGTTTGAACTACCTCGCGCCAACCCGAACGCCTCCAAGAGAACAGGCCACATCTTTCGATAACTGCTGAGCTCATGCCGTCTTCTCAGGTGAGTTGCTGCTTGGGCCGTTTGCTTTCACACCAAGCATTCAAGTATCGTACTTTGCAAATTTATCCTTCCTAGTTTTTTCAACTTCTCCCGTGGTACTCTCTTCTCACAACGGAGAAGGCAAGCTCGTAGAGGTTCTTAGCCGCGTCCTCATCCTGGTTTATTCGGGCTCGGCGGATTCTTTCCAGTCCCGAACTTACACCGCTGACTCTTCCCACGCAGATGGTCAGTGATGATGAGGGCCTCGATGAGGCTTCCGCCCAGGAGTTGGACTTCTCGAGGAAAAAGCGTTTCATGAAGAAGATGCTGCGGTACAACTCGCTGGAAAAGAGCTCTGCGGTAGCTTGCTTGACGAGCTTCCCGCTTTATCTGTGGAGCCTGAACGAGCAGAGCCGGAGCTGCACCGGCGTACGGATGCCAGACACAGGTGCTTCATTCTCCCTGTGGCCTAAGCTCTGCAACTTCTCGCTCCGTTGTTAGCCTCCACGGTGACACCGCTTTTGCGGCCGCTGTGTCGCGCAGTGTTGATGCGGGACGGGAGAGTGTCCCACTGGATGTTCACGGACAAGTCCGGGCAGCTGAAGCGCAAAGGGCAAGAAAAACTGGAAGATCGGTCCCGCATGGTGCGTGCAGCGTGCGTGCAACGGAAGCCCGCTGACGAAACGCTGCCCGGCTTCGCGCGGCAGGTTGCTCGCGTGGCGCAACATGCCCTCAATCCAGGGTGCTCGCGCGGCAGCCTCACGCCATACAACCCTCCCGTATTTAAGGGCGCTCGCGTGGCAGCCTCGCGCGGTGCAACCCGCCCGTATTTAAGGGTGCTCGCGCGGCAGCCTCGCGCCATGCAACCCGCCCGTATTTCAGGGCGCTCGCGCGGCAGCCTCGCGGTGCAGTATGCCTGCCTCTTACTGTGCACTTGTTTGAAGTATCTTGGAGCGCGACGCCCTTGACCCGCGCCACCTCCTGCCTCACATCGGCGTCCTCATAACGTCGTTAGGGATCGACGAGCCAGACGTTTAGCCAATCTTGACGGTCACTGGCTGTTGCACCGGCAGCTGAAGATGTTTGCCGGTAGCACGAGGAGTCCCTCGGACAACGCCGCGATGCTGGTCACAGCCGACCGCAAGGCGCGCGACCCCTGAGCGCGCTCCGCCCGCTTTCTGCACATACCTTCCTGTGGCATTCGATGAATCCCGCGAAAAACTGCCAGATATCCGCCTGGAAGTAATGCGATGGGAATCTTGAGAAGCTCCGGCTTCCTGCACACCGGGTGCTCCGCTATGTTTTTCCCCCAAAGGAGCCGGTTGCCGAAGAGGACGTGCAACGGTCGCGCAGGTAAGGTATCTCAACATCGCTCAAATGGAGGAGCTCTTCGCGCAGCCAACCTTCCCCGACGGCATCCTGCAGAAGCTCCTCGTGCAGGGCGGCGGTCAGCTCCCGCCTCCCTGCACCGATTCTGCTTGGCTTTCAGCCAGCCCGGCGCTCCTTAACATCCTGCCATCAGCGCGCTGGGGGCGTTGCTGCTTTGAGCCACTCCACGGTTCGGCTCGAATCAACTCTAAAGTCCGTCAGGGAGGTGTGAACGGGTGCGGTGTCAGCACTGGGCAGCTGTGCAGTCTGATCGAGAGGCCGGCGAGGGTGTGGTGCGGGCTCTGAGCTGCCTGCGCCCGCGAGAGGCCAGCAAGGGTGTGGTGCCGGCTCTGAGCTGCCTGCGCCCGCGGTCGCGCCTCACTTTTCACAGGGAACGCTCAGACCCTGTTGCTCGCTTCTTGGTCAGCAACCATCTCACAAATTGATGAAACGATATTCGAGGTCCCCTCCACAGAGGTCACTGCGTTGAAGAAGGTAATCATGCTGATAATCCCACTTTTGTGCATCCCGTTCCGACCTTTCTTGTGCCACATCAGCAGTGCATAGAGTGTGGCCCAGGTGGTGGCCAGGCTTCACGCCGCTTGCTGCCCCACTGCGCAAGCCAGTTCGGCGTCCGAAAGCGAACTGGTCTTTCACGCGGCTCGCTCTCTCTTCTGAGCTGGAAGAGGGTCTGCAGACCCTTCTGTGGACGAGGGATGCACATCCCTATTATTCACTGAACATACAACGTCGGCAGCTGGACGAGGGCTGGTCTGCCCGTCGGATCCGTGACGCATATCTCCACCCGTCGGACCCGTGACGCACATCTCCACCATGTCTCTCATTGGCAGCGTTGCTTTTACGATGCGGATGCTTGCCACGTCGGCAGCTCAAGGAGTGTTCGCCATCCCGTGGGTCACAGCTGCTTGTCGTTTGCAAGCCGCACAGTACGGACTTGACGCCTTCCGTGGTGTTTCTGCTAACCTGCCCGGCATGTTAGCACTTGACCTTGGCTTAGCTCAGAGCAGCATGCCCCTATCGCCAGATTCCTGCCCTCGGCGATCTAAGTGGCAGTGTCCGGAGGGGCAGTGCGAGGAGCCCCGGTGCGGGTATCATATGCAGCGAGGTGGCTGGGCGGGAGTGAGCTGCAGGAAGACACGTGCAGTATACGGTGGACCCGGGACAAGGTTCCAGAGAGGCTGCAGAAGCGCATCAACAATACCTGCCAGAGCATCGCGAACCACGTCAAGGAGGTCTCCCCGCATGGGTACGAGATCGCGAACATGAAGCTCCACTTCAAAGAGCAGAATGGTGTCCTATACCTCCTGTGGTGTGACACGATCCAGATCACCGCTAACGTGCGCTCACCCACTCCAAGCCACAACCCTTCTCACCGAAGCCGTGCTTGGCAGGTGGATGCGCATGCGCTCCCTTGAAACCCTTCACAGGTGGCTCGCGGGTGAGCAAGCCAGGCCGTGGCTGAAGGCGAGGGGAGGGATTCACAGAGGGTGAAGACAAAGGAATTGTATAGCTGGTGTTCGCATAAGGGGGGTAATGGTGAGGGGAGCGTTCCTTTACGGAGGCTCGCGGCCAGAGCAGCAACTTGTCCATTTTGACTACGGAGGGGTGACAGTGAGGGTTGCTTCCTAGTCTGCTAATAGAGGATGACGGTGAGGGCTGCTTCCTAGTCCGCTAA
>LGRX02008700.1:32621-84229 GCA_001247695.2 Cymbomonas tetramitiformis
TCTGCGCTTGCTCACGGAGGATGACGGTGAGGGGAGCATGCCGTCTGCGCTTGCTCACGGAGGATGACGGTGAGGGGAGCATTCCACGCCGCGAGAAAAATTTAGCAGAGCGTTGGTGGCATTTTCAACACGTTTTTTTTTCATCTTCCTTTGAGGACTCATAGGGAGGTGGTGGGCTCCCGGGTTTGCCGAGGAGTTAGCCCATTTGCCGGGGGTCTCGTCGACGTGCAAGATCCTTTACCTGAGGGAGTTGTGGATGTGGGGAGCATTTTTACACCGGTAGACCCGGAGCCCACAATGCTCACAGAATGATGAATGCTGTCTCGCACAAAGCTTTCAACAGCTTCTGACTAAGCTTTCATATTCATATTCACTGTCGAGCCAAAAGACTGAGAGCCATCCAGGCGCCTGACATTCCAATCTAGCATGTCACTGTCATGTTGCCATTAGGAACACTGCAGTTGCTCACACCACGAGCTGATCCTTCCCTACCCAACCTGTCACGTTGCCTGTAACAGTACTGTGACACTGGCCCCGTTCAAAACGAAATCAACCTAGAGAAGATCACAAGCTCGTGTTCCCACGACAGCCAATGAGAAAGCAGAACAGTCGACCTGGCGCATTCAGATTCAAAAGGACTTCTTAGCTCAGCCTTTGCTCGATCTGAACAAAACAAACTTTCATAGATTTGTTTTCTCCTTCAACCTCACCATTAATTTTTCAGGCTCAAATTTTCTGTCCCGTATTTCCATATTGGATGAATAAGGAAATCCAATGTTCAATTATTCAGGCTGGCGACGACGAGAGCGTGCTGTCTATATTCGCTTACGGAGGGTTGACGGTGAGGGGAGCGTGTTGTGTGCTTTCGATTACCGAGGATGACGGTGAGGGTGACGGTGAGAGGATCGAGTCATTTGCATTTGCTTACGGAGGCTGTCGCCACGTGAGGGAGCGGCGTGTTATCGCCATTGGCTCACGGAGGTTGACAGCGACGGGAGCGCGACTCACATTCATGAACGGAGCGCAATGGGGAAGAAGGCGCGCTGTCCAGGTTGGAATCTGGAAGATGATAGTGCTATGCTGGTTGGTCTGTGCTGTGTGACTCGAGCAGGAAGGGAAGCCTCTGCGGAAGGAGCCGCAGTCGAGCTCGCCCAGCAGAAACCGCCGGCCTGCTGTGCTTGGGGTCTCCTCTTTGGCCTCTCCAGTCCGGAACATGACCCCTGTACAGGAGGACCCCCTTCTGCCTGGGAAGGTCTCTGGCCTTGGGGTTCCGCACGCAGTTGCCGGGGGACGCGGCAGGGCGGGCATGGAAGCCCAGGAATCTCGAAGCCTGACGATCACTCCGCCGGTTCTCGGGCGCTCCGATCGCTTCGATCCATCCCGAAGGGCGCTCGAGGACGCCCTGCCGTCGGCACGCGCCAACTTCGATCTCAGGGCGGCCCCCCGGGCTCACCGGCTCAGCCTCCCGTCCCCTGTGCACTCCAAGTCCGCGCCGTGCAGCCCAGCAGACATGAACAAGCTGATGCCCAAGCCAAGGAACTCCGCGAGAAGGATGCAGTCCCCACAGACGCTCGGCCGGCCACGCGTGACCCTCAAAGCCCTGGAGCCCAGGAGCTCTCCTCAAGAGAGGGCTCGAGAAAGGGCCCGATCCTTCAATGGTGCTTCCCGGCGCGGATAATGGCCCCGCTCGCGCACATTATGTGTACCCAGCGATGTGCGCAGGCATCTGCGCAAGGAGATGTGAGGCCAGATGGCCTGAGAGTCCTGCAAGCTGTGGGGTCCCTAACGGAGGAGTGGAGGGCGCTGGTGCCTGAAAGTCCTGCAAGCTCTGGGGCCCCTAGCGGAGGAGTGGAAGGCGCTGGTGCCTGCCTGGTTCTATGCTTTCCCCGGAGATCCGCACTGCAGCATGTGAAACGCGCGCTGCGATCCGCATGCTGCTCGCAAACGGGTCGGTGGTGTAGCTTGCTGAGGAGAGCAATGGGTGGACAGAAATGATGTCTCAGTGTGGGGGGAAGTGCGCGCCGGGAAATGGCAGATGAGATCTCGTCCTTGAAGGAGCACTCAAAGCCCCCCATGCCGAAGCCCTCGCTCCTGCGGAACCTCAGAGACTCCAATGCACTGCCTCCCTTGCCATCGCCTTCCATGCTCGCCCAGTCCATCACCTCCCTCCCTAGCAGCGCGACGACGGGGATTCAGGACAGGATACAAATGCGCAAGATGCAAATCCAGGTGCGGGCACGGGGAGAAGGGACTCCCGAGGGATGCAACACAGGCTGCTGGTGTGGTGTAGGCACGGGTCTGGCTCGGATTGCGCAGGAGAGTCTCGCAGAGGGGCCGGCCACACAGGGCTTGGCTGCGCTGGAGACCGGAGATCGGGAGTATGTAGACTGGAGAATGCGGCACTAGCAGGGTGGCGGCGCAGCCTCTGGGCGCATGCGGTCTTCAGGGGCTGGCGGTGGGCGCCACCCGTCGGACATGGCGATGACAGATCTTAGGGAGGGCCAACCATTACCAGTCTGCTAGAGAGTGATTGGTCCTCTGGGTAGGGTACGGTGGCGCCATCCTTGCATGTGGATTGTCCTGTCTGTTTCTAATTCCCTCAACTGCGTTTGAGCGGTACCACCAAGTCCAATCCCAGCTTACTGCGCGCGCACACTAGAGGACACAGTACAGAAGGGGTGAAGCGCGTCGCAAGTGCGTTGTGCTGGACCCAATCGCCCTGCCTCCCCGCAGAGCGCTCAGTGCAAGGAATTCAGCACGACAGGGTGAGTGTTGGGGGTCGGGCGCTGCAGTCCTGGTGCGATGGCGGGCGCTCAAGCTTCGCAGCAGCGGGTGCAAATGATAATTCTTGGGTCGCTGGGGAAGTCAGTTCACGATGCTTGGCATGTCGTGGGGGGTCAGCAAGGTGTTGCACAGGGCCTTGATGCAGTTAGGGAGCGCAGTGTGAGCTCTCAATGGAGGCCTGGTGGGTGGGAGATGGCACCAGTAGCTCGAAGGGTGGATGGACCCGGCTTTGGCAGGGTGGCTTCAGGGCGCGGACAGAGCAGCGGCCAAAGCGCTCTGGCGGCGCAATAGGGCTTTAAGAGGCCTCAGGCTCCAGGAAGCTCGGAAGAATCCGGATGAATGTTCCGAAGTGTGTGCCGCGTCATTCGATCCCATGCGTGCGGGTACATAGTGCAGCTGACTTTCTGTGGCATTCCGGCATTCCGGATACCGGCTTGCAAGGAGATCTGTTCAAGGTATCGAGGATGAGCGCAAACACCCTCAGTTGGGCGATGCCGCCTGGTGCAACAAGTTGAGCTGGTGAAATGCCACTCGGAGCGGGAATGACTTGTGGTGGCTTTGTGATGCTCCCTGGCGTGCAGCGCGACGAGAAACTGGGCTACTCTGCTGACAGCGGATCCGCGTTCTCTGTGAACACCGCCGATCTTCTCCCTCAGCGGGGCGCCAAGGCGCATTTGTATGACAGTCCAGGTGCGGCTCTTATGTATGACACTCCAGGTGCGGCTCTTATCTAGATTTGTATGACACTCCAAGTGCGGCTCTTATCTAGATTCGCGAAAATGGGGCAGCGCCGCCAGCAGTGATTCTCTCTAGCACATCAGCCTTGCGGCATCTCATAGTTTACAAGCAAGTGATATCATATCCTGGTGTGAGGATATAGTGGTACTAGACTGCTGGTGCTTCGCGGCCTCTGGCATCGCTGTTGTGCCATACTGTAGTTAGAGGGCATGTTATTCACAAGCTTGCCTAGCTGAAGCAATGGCAAGGGGAGGAAGCATAGCTGTCCTCGTGCTTACAGTTTTTGAATTTGGTTTGTCTTGGCAGGTGAGCTGACTATTCGAGCACGGATGAAGCTCGGTATGAGTGTTCATGACGACTTTACTGCAGGCTATGACTTTGGAGGGCTGGTACCAGAATATGGAGGCATAAGCACGGAGGTGATTCCTTTACCACTCGAAGGAGGCCGGTGTATGCCTAGTGAGAGCCAGGAGAGTGACGGAGGGCCTTGTGCTGTGTGAAAAGTGGAGGGATAGTAGATCTGAGGGATGGCTTTACTTGCTGCCTCCCCGTTGGTAGAAAGATTACAAGCTCGCTTAATTGTCACCATTTGCTCATACTTACTCTGCGGTTTGCATTTGCTCCTCATTACTTGTGCCAGTAGTGCTATATCCACATGCAATCTTCTCTGAGATTTTACCTTCAGTTGGTGTCCACGCACTTTAGTTCCATTGTTTTGTCATTTCTGTTGGTGGTGGCGGGTACGCATGCAATCGCATGCAAGGTTTTTCTTTCCTTGTCTTTGACCCTGTGGTGCTTGCAACTATCTTGGAATTTCCACATTCAGTCCCCTAGGGGCACTTCCCTTTGATCGGTTTGTACCGTTCATCAGAAGCGCAGATACATCATATGAGTGCACATTTTTATCCAATTGCTATGATGATGAGGGTTCTCTGAGGTCGCAATTTCAAATGCTGCGCATGCTGCGTGTAACTGCCATGCTCCAACCCTATGTGTTTTCAATTTTCCCACGTGGAGTTGACAGTGGGGCGGGTATTTGTGCTACTTAGAATTATTCACATTCGATGAGTGCGCCGATCCCAGATCATGCGATGTCCACCATCAAAGAAAGTTTCGAAGGAAGGTATTGATGTGTACCCCATTTATCATGCATTCTTCGGCGAGCAAAAAGCAGAGCTTGCGCGATAATAGGTAAATATTGATACGTGTTAATAGGTAGATTTTAGGTGAATGGTGAGGTGACTGAAGACTAGATTTTGCACCCTCGGAAGAACATTCCTTGTGCATTTGGCATCGTAATGTACGCCAGTATCGATGCTGAGTTTTGTTTTCACATTCCGAGAGAAATAAAACGTTCAATTAAAGTAAAGCGGTGGTACAGGTTGGCTATTTAATCAATTTTTACTTTGCCAGGCATTGCTTATGACTGCCCAATGTAAATTTCCATGGTGTGAAACAATATTTCCTTTGCTTGTTTCCGTGTGGTGCGGCCTGAGGTGTAATTATTTCTTGGCGATTTTCATTATTGAAATATCGAGCAGTAGGCGAAGGTATCGGTGAAGTCGTTGCCGAGGGGTGCATTAGTCTTTGGTTGTGCACCCCCACGCACGTGATGACGGTGATAATCCGTGTATGGACAAACTTCCCCCCCGAAGGAAAATCCCAGTGGAAATTCGAGACATGGTTATTTGCGACGATTTGGGACCGAAGTCCCAAAAGAATCTCGAGGTTTGGGGCTCTTCGGGTGCCGTATGCCCCCAAAATTGGCTTACTGTATTTTGAGAGCGAATAAATTCGCGCTTCGCCCTCCCCCTGTCGATTTTCCAGTACGGTATTCATACTCATACTGTACGATACCACGATCCTCGAATACCGGCATCATATACTGTACGATACCGCAGCGCTTGCGGCATCTTAACAACTAAGCTCCCGTCGTTCATAGTTGTCTGCTATAGGCGGATGTACCCCTATTACCAGAATTTTCTACTGATCGCCATTTCAGAGCGATACCATCAAGTTCGGTGGGCGCATGTGTATAATTTGGGGCATCTTGATCGTTCGCCTCCCCCAAATCCAACAAACTCACTGGTTGGCCCAAATTAGTGAGATTATGTGTTGGTGTGAATTTCATATTCAGAAATATGGTGCACCCTTCTTACCAAACTTTCGAGTGAGTACATATGTTACGGCATGGGCGCACCGCGTGCATATGCACGCCGATTTTAGGCATGAGCGCGCCAGGCGCGCTCATGCCGATCGTCTCAAAGCATAAGCGCGCCACGTGCATATGCACTCCGATTTTTTGGCATCAGCGCGCCAATGCGTACATGCTGCTGGCATGAGCGCGCCTAGGCCGTTTGTGGGGGTTGTTTGGGGTAGGGCATGGGGATGTAAGAGGTGGTGTGTATGGGGATGCGTGAGAGGTGCTGGCGGGGCATTACGCGGGGGTGTAGGGGTGTATGAGGGGTGTGGGGGTGTGAGAGGTGGTGGCGGGGCATTGCGAGGGTGTAGGGGTTTGTTTGGAGTGTGAGAGGCGGTGGCAGAACATTTCGAGGGGTTGGAGGGGTGTGTGGGGGTGTGAGAGGCGGTGGCGGGGCATTATCGCGAGGGGGTAGGGGTTTGTATGGAGGTGAGAGGTGGTGGCGGGACATGGCGAGGGGGTGTAGGGGTGTGTATATGGGGTGTGAGAGGTGGTGGCGGGGGCATTACGAGGGGGGTGTAGGGGTGTGCATGGGGGTGTACGCTACTTCATACTGCGATATCTTGAAGGTCAAGATGACCTCGAATCCAAGATTTGACAAGAAACTGCAGAAAGAGCAGCTCGAGATCTTGACAACATGGGTCTCGGAATTTTTTTTAGGACCCGTGTCGGGACCAGAAAAAACTATTAGGGTGGTGGTTCCGGGAGGTATCGGGGCGCTCATGCTCGCAGTCTCGCTCATACCTTCAGGTCAGGTTCAGAACCGGCATGAGCGCGCCAGGCGCGCTCATGCCAAAAATCGGCGTGCATATGCACGCGGCGCGCTCATGTCGTAACATGTATACTCAGAAAGCGCATGCTGGCCCGGGCGGGCCAGGGGTGGACGAAATACATCAGTATAGTTTAGTGGTTATGAAAACCCTACTTTTGATTATATCTGGTCCTACAGAGAAGTCGGAGGTTCAAATCCTGTCGTGGCACCTCGCATTTTACTACCCTGTGTTTTTGGCAGGTGCCCATGGCTCCCCGCCGAGCCGAGGAAGTGGTGCAAATAGGGTTTGAAACTGTATTGGGTTATGACATTCTCGCCCAAGGTGTTGGCATCGCGTTGACTTGTATTTATGAAGCGAGGGGATGGGGATTTCGATGTAACCGCACTTTTCCCTCGATTTTGGGCGTGGAAAATGCCCCCTCCCCTGTATCCCCCTTCTGAAAAATAGGGGGCGTTCCAAAACGGTGCATGGGGCAAATCTTCACCCTAACGGGATATAAAGTTAGTGCACGAACCCTATTTGCGAAGTTAGTCTCGAGGATAGGCAGTGGCAACGCATGTGGGGGATTTCGACACACCACTTTTTGGGACTTCGAACTTTTTCAATGCATTATGTTTTATGGAATTCTCGATATAAAACGCTGATTTTATTCTTCAACAACTTTTTGGGCGATTTGTTGAAATGGATATAAAAAGCTATTTTATCACGGCACCCTACCCCTAATAATATATTTATATATATATCATTGAATAATTTTATATATTATGAATTATGAACATATTGCTAGGCATTCTTAATTATATGCTATACGGCCTATAAAACCATCATTTATATTGACAGTACTATAAAAATGCACGGTATTCGAAGAGTATTCGAAGTATGTTTAGAAGTGTAGAAGTACCCTGTATGAATGTGGACAACTGGACATGTGGTGCATCTCGATAGCTTAAAATTTATACCGTATTTGAGCTGTTTTGAATCCTTGTCGGTACTTGTGTCCACGAAACAGCAGATATCCGATATGCATATGGTGTGGGGAAACACGTTGACACCTCCCCCTCCCCCTCCCACCGCCCCTAAATCGCTCCCCCTTCCGGGCGCTTAGTAGCGCCCGCCTCCCGCCTCCCGCCCGTGTCCGCCCCTCCCGTTATGGTGGGCGCTTCGCGCCCACAAGACCCCATCCCCTGCCCCTTCAAGGCGCTTCGCCCCCCCCCCCAACGCGGACGCTTCGCGCCCACCCGTCCCACTTTATGTATGGTAAGGCTGTCAGACAATATATGCTGCGGAACTGGCTGCGGATATGATGCCAAGCAGAGCTCGGTCAGTGACGGCTGTGCACTATAATACATATTGGATTACCACTGCAACACATTGATTACAAACCTTGATGTCTGCTCCTCTCATCGAGGGATAGGTGCATATGAACTTTTTGGGGAGTGAACTTGCATTTCCCGCTAGAGCCTACAATCTCACAATCACTAAGGTATTTCATAAATACACATACACACACATGAAGCACGCTATGCATACATACATATGCATGTAATTGTATACGTAATCAGCTTATACCACGCCGCGCACGGGTTCGCTGTAGCGGGCACTCTTCTGTTAAGTTAATAAACATAATTATTTCTTTTTCTTTTTCCTTGTTTTCCTTTTCTTTTATTTTATTTTATACTGTTTTTTGTTGCATTGTATTGGTTTCCAGCCTTATACTCCACCTTTTCTCATTACGTGACACATACTGGCTCTTCGCGGCCTGATACAATTCACTTACTGACATATGGTATGGTACTCCGACCTATAACACTATATCCTTATGTATAGCCTTGGAATTCCAGCCTAATCCTAACATGTAAAACTTGATTGTCTCTTTATCTTGGTCAACACTAACTGAGGGCAACTTTCCCAAGTTCCCCTTTCAACATGTTGCCCTTCAACAATCACTGGCATTCCTAGATTGCCATCTGCCATTGACCAATCACGAGCAGGTAGCACCTGCCTGATTCCGATGCTTTCCACCACTCATCAGGCAAACCATGCTACTAGGTGGTGTCATTGCAGATCTTCTCCTGAAATCTGCCAGGTCATCGATTATTGTCATTGCAGTTCTACTCCTGAAATCTGCCTCATCGTCGATATTTTCCCCATTCGCTCATCAGCCATGTGAATATCCGATAATTCCCCATTATCAGCGATTGTGATGACACACAGCTAGAGCATGCTGCTCATACCTCCTGGGGGCATGCTGGGGACATCGTGTACCTCCCGGTACAACTCCCCCCTCAAGAGCGGCCTACTGTCTCGATGTCCCCTACAAACTTTGAAATGTCTAGTGCATATGTACCTAACATATACGCGGAACGTGTACGGAGCATGTACCCAGCGTGTACGGGGTTGTACCCGACGTGCACGAAAACAGTCAAATAGGGGGTTTAGTACATGTCGGGTACATGCGTACTTTGCTCGTTTTGTGCTCGCGGCGCGTTACGCGTGCCCGGCATGTACGCAATTATGCGTATATGTCGCGTACATATGCCCCGACATGTACCTGTCACTATCGGCACGTGTACGGGACATGTACTAATGGAATGGGCACATGTGTACCGCATATGCACTATATGTTTGTTACCGTTGGGATACCTTCCGTACATGCACATACATATGTACTTGTTGATATTAACATTTCAGGTACATGTGTACCTGGCATGTACGCGGGTCCAAGGTACCCTACTGGTGCATATGCACCAACCCACGTACATATGTACCGGTTGATATTAACTCCCATGCAGTTATCTCACGCTTAAACGACATTTAAATCGATCGATTTACCCCCCCCACAAACGCCAATTTGGATCCCTTAGACACCCCCTATCAAGGCATTCGATAGCTCAAAATGTGCCTAACGATGCCAAACAGAACTTAGTTGCAAGCACGAACACGTATGTCTTCATATGCACCTTAACAAGCAACGGTCTAGCCGACCATGCCGTAGAAATTCCAAATGCCATAACAGCATAGGAGTTAACATGACTAGCAGTGCGCGTGTACCCCGCATGCATTTTGGCGTCTGGTACATTACTGGTACGCATATACGCAGGACAGGTACATGTGTACGAAATCATGGGTACGGGTGTGGTACACATGCACTTCAGGTTGAAAACACATGTACCCAGCATGTACGAACGCAACGGCACATATGTACCCCGCATTTACCAGTGTGCGTACTATACGGGTGCGCGCGTACCAGACGTGTACCAAACAGATACGTGCACATGTTCCCAGTATGTTTTGTGGAGGGGGGTACGTGAGGTGTGCTTGCACCTCGTCTGGGGCTGCGTCTCTGGGGTCTATTTCTTCGTCCCTCACCAGGGTCCATCTTCTCCCTTGACTTCCTGGCTCATGCTCTGGCCAGAAGTCGGTCGGGTATCTGACGAACTTTGTTTGTGTTATTTCAAGTATATGCTTTAAGTCTTGACATAGATCATAAGAACCGACATAGTTTGGTTAGTGTTATATAGTGCATAATATAGAACCTTGCACTATATATGATCCACAAGTAGTTTCACAGTCACTGTTAAGTATGGGGTTTGGTACTGCCTCCGACAAAATGGTATCAGTGTGCTACGCACCACCACCACCACCGCACTCCACAAACCTTTTCTGCTTTCGAATGATAACTTTTCCGACGAATTTATGTGTGCTTCTGGGCTTCGGATGGTATTTGAGATCTCGGGCTGCCGGTGTGTTACGGGACCCCGGGGTCAGCCCTGGTCAGCGATGTCGTTTGCGGCTTTTCGGCTCGATGGCGTGAAGCACCAGCAAAAATTGTCTTCATATTTCATACTGCGACGTTTTCTTTCTTCAGTGCGTTGTGGGATGATGGTTTCATATGGATTGTAGAAAGTGGGCCCTTTTAGAGCCTAAAAGAGCCCGGGCGTACAGTGCTCTTGAGGCTACAATACGTTTCGGTTTAGATGGTCTTCATGGCGCTTGTTGACAGCACATCCTATCTCACAATTGTTGGTGGAAACATATTTCTTCTTGGCGCCTTGATTGGGGATGTTTGAGATTTGGGATACTACTGAGCGAGGCCTCCTGCAGTGGCGGGCGTGCCACATATCATGCAACACAAAGGTTCCCTAGGCGATATCTCGGATCTGCGTGTGCGACGTTGGAATTCTAGTTACAATTTACCAAATGGAATTGCAATTTTCGCTCGGCGCGCTCTTTCATGGGGTTTGAGATCTGCTTCTGACGACTGGGCTTTGTGGTTGCGCTCTGACGCACTTTTCAGCGACTCGGTGCTTTGCTCTCTCGCTGGCAGCTTTGAACCGCTAATTCTTCTTGGAGATTTTGCGCAAGACCTATATGGTTCCGTCGGGATCTTCTCCGCGCTTGGACTTTGCGATTGGGCGGAATGGGCAGCCTTCTTCTTTTGCGCTTCAGGCTGTATCGCAACATAATGAGGCTTTAAATCAGCGTTTTCTTACTTGGGCCGGGCGGGCGGGCGGGCCGGCGGGCGGGACACGGCCGCCGCGCCCGCCCGCCCGTCCCACTTCTCCGGCCCACTATCCTATCTCCGCTGAGACGCACCGCGGTCGCGGGCATTAACGACTCGCCGCCGCGCCGAGGGCTCAGCCGTGGCACTGGAGGAAGACCACCCCCGCTCGGAGGGATTCCAGCGGCTAGCGACACTGGGAGAACTGGCGCCGGAAGTTGAGCCGCGGCTGGTGGCATTGGCGGCTCGCTGCCGCGCTGGGCCACCGCCAAGTGCACATGGCATGTCATCTAAGTCGCACCCGTAGATCCCACCAGCTCACCGTCACGCTGGTCCGCCACTCGAGATGTGATCTCGTGCTGAGACGAGGTCGGAGACGTGCCGAACTGCACCATGGACACGGTAGTTGGCAGACCGTCATCGGGCTGCGCCGCAGCTGCGAGCTCCAACATCTCGATGCTACGCCGGACCACCGATGGCGGCGCGCCGCCCTGTGCCGTGGCTGCAGCTCTTACTACTGGTCCCTTGCTGCGCCGGGACCTAGCCGACGATGTAATGCGCTGCTCCGTGCCTACGAGCGCCGGTGGCTCGCTGTCGCGCTCTACTGCTGCGGGCAACGCGCTGCGATATGCCGCGGCTGCGGGCGTCTGTGGTCTGCTTCCGCGCTGATCCGCTGCCGACGGTGCGTTACACCGTGCTACAACTGCGAGTTCAAGCGGCTCGCCGTCGCGGTACACTGCTGCCGGCAACGCGCTGCGCTGCACCGTGGTTGCGGGCATCAACGGCTCGCTGCCACGCCAACCCACTGCCGCAAGCGCGCCCTGCTGCGCTGCGGCTCCGCGGACCGCAGCGGCTCGCCATCGTGCTCCTGGGCCACTGCCGGGAGCGCGCTGCACTGCGTAGTGGCTGCGGACGTCATCAGCTCTTTGCCGCGCTGGTCCGCCGCCGGCAGAGCGCTCCGCTGCCCCGTGTCTGTGAGCACCGGCGGTTCGCTACCACGCTAGCAGTACCTAGGCAGTTAGTCATTATATGCAGTTCCACATACTATGACCCATCAGTAGTTACAGTGACTGTTAAGTATAAGGCATATCAGAGCCTCCTACAGTGAGCCAATTTGACCAGGAGAGCGCTTGTGACGAGACAACTGCCGCCTTCGGAGAGTGGTTGCGAAAAGGCGACGAGAAGACAGTGATGCTGCCGATTGGTATAGCTCAGCCTCGATGCGGCTATGTGTCAAGTGGCGGCTGGCATGGCTTACCACCAGGTGTACCAGGCCCTTTTTCATTTGATGTATGGAGCCTATTAGATAACCAAATATATCAACCGTGGCCACCAGGAGGCGCAGCTTGCTTCAACAGCACGGATCGTCCGTGCCGAGTGTCGCGGTAGCAGGACAATTGCCTGTTGGTGTCGTGGTTGGTTGTTGTACATTCTTCTCCCATAGAAAGAATGCGTGCATGCATGTATGAAATGGGTTTGGACTCCCTTAGTTGACGGATCACAGACCATACAGAAAGGCGCCTAATTCAAAGATAGTTGCCACCGTACCATGCTCGGAGGATCACACCATCGCGCGTGCGCTTATCCTTGCACCGATTTCTTTGGCAACTAATATCGAAACAGCCGAAATGCCACAGAATATCAGCTGCACTATGTACCCATTCCGTCGATCAAAGGATTCAGCACACACTGTGGGACATTGAATTAGAAACTCTTTAATGATACAACGTATATCTATAAACGACAAAAATCCAATAAAAGTTCTCATACAAATTTCTCCATGCGCATAGTTGGCCTTCATGACTTATCGCACTGAAGGTGCATATATTCTTCCCTTACGAAATTAAAAAAAGAAAAAAAACACACAATCTGTTTTCAGATACATTTCTTCGATCAAATCGAATCGAATCGATCTTATGGTTGTAAATTAATGTAAACCATCAGAAGTCACAACGGATCATACTGCAAATGCAATGTCTTAAATATCTACCTCAGACCACAACGGTGATTGCGAGTTAAATATATGTCACCCAGAAGTCGGTGTGTTAAATATGAAACACTGACGGTATATGTTACATGCGGACCATCGATATAATGTTTGGCATGGTCTGAGTGATCCTGGATGCCTCTAATATATGGTGTAATGTCAATACATTTGTATTCGATGTGGTGGTGTTTTTAGAGTGATATAATAATGTGTTAAATGTGACACATCGATCCAACGTGTTAAATATGGCGCGCACAAATCTAATGTGTGAAATATGGAATGACTATCTAATGTGTGTAAATATGGAACACGGATTAAATGTGACAGATGTGGAACACTGATGCAATGTGTTCAATATGTAAACAAAGGTGACACGATCAATATTCGACGCAAATTTAATAACTTAGCGATGGAAGACAGAGTGGATCGGTTAGATATTAAACGCATGCTTGCTCGACATTCGCTAATCTCGAAGTTATCAAGCGAGCACGAGCGCGAACGGAGCGATGGCGGAGCCTCCGCGATGCAAAGCGGGAACATCGAGCGATATTCATGGTTGAAAGCACCTTCGATGCGTCGCGGCTCGGAGCGCGTGCATGCGAGTAACGTTTATGGCGGATCATGGTTTCAAGTTGATTTAAGTTCCCCCCATAGGTACTGTTCGTAATTCTGATTTTTGGGGCCGTTTGGTATATCGTATATCATTCGAGCGGTGACGTATAGCAGGTCTGACGATCTTGGCCGATCCACTCGTTCTGGCGGTTCTCGCGTGGATCTGATCGATAGTGATCCGGCAGTGTATATCTATGCAACATTGAATATTATCAGCCGAGAGCCAACGCCAACAAAAAAATCAGAAACAATCATCCTGAACCAAAAGGATTTCGCGGCCCAATGACCAAATGCATCATTCGACGATACATGCGCAGTAAGAGCCGCCTTCTCGATGAAACTACGTGTACTTCCCCCACTCAAGGGCACTACGATGACAGGACATCGGGTGCCTGCCCACCATCTTGGCACCCGCCATGGATTTGGTGATATTACGAAGAAGATGCGCAATGCACGTGTGCTCTTCATCTGAGTGAACCCAAACTAATTACTGCCTTAACGGGTGAACAACCCATCTCTTGGGACGTGCTTCTACCCCAGGTTGCGATGAAAAGACATCCCGGTGCCAAACCTCCCCGTCGATATTTTATCTTGGGGGAGATCATCTTGTTATCCTTAGATTAATTCCTATCCGTTGATCAACAGCCCTTCCACACATTATTACTCATATAGTCCATAGCATATATGCTTGTCAAGCTTTATCTACAGTGTCCACTTCAATCCAACGGTGGCTTTCATTCAATCTCTGCTTCACACTAGGATACATGCTGCTTGATACTAGTTTCAAATTCATGCAGATGTATACTCTATGGACAGTTGCAACCCGTGCAGCTTATGCGCGGTGTACTCGAAGCTTATCAACGAGACCTCGTTGCATTCCTATTCATTTGACGTTAATCTCAGGTGAAGAAGTCAGATCAGCGCATGCACCTATAGTATTTGACCGCTGATCGAGAATCCGAACCGCATGACATAACTACTCTTGCTGCAAAATTCTGGATACTTAGTACCACTGGGAACCCGGGTTGGTCGGTGGGTGGGGTTCGGTAGGTGGTGGGTGGTGGTGGGAGGGTGATGGTGGGTGGGTCGGTGGGTTGCGCGCGGTGATTAGGGGGGTCGGTTTTTTCTTCTTCTAATTGGTATTTTCACATCCACACATCTCGTGCAACACCACCTAACAAAATACCCAGGTCATCCCAATTACCTTTTATTTGAGTACAAACAGCTCATCAAATGCAGAAGGATGACACGAGGTGGCGAGACTATGTGGGCTGGATGCATGGATAGCAACATCTCTGCAACGCAACGCAACAGTCTACATTCGATAACCAATCATTCTGTTTTAAGTATGATCAAAGGGGGCGGAGATCAAGCTTCGGCAAGCTTATCCTCCCTCACAATTAAAAGTTTGATATTTGATAGAACCTTTGATGACAAAATCGGATCGTGGTGAAATGCATAGTCACTGAAGGGAGCCCGACCATCGCACAAAGTGGAAAGTTGGGTTGCGTGGGCAAGTGAATTTGAAATTGAGAGGCCTGGAGAGCGTGTGCGTTGGCTCATGCATACTGAAGCTGAGGATTTCATTATGCCTTGACGGATTGGAGTCTATCAGGGAGGGCTTTGGAGCACCTCTAAGGATTTCGGGGGAGCGCAAATGACACCTGTGTCAGCTCGCGGCTGAATTCATCGCAGAAGTGCACCATGTCTGATTTTTGCTTGGTATGGTCCTCTCGCATCTCCGACATGGCGTAGGTATCCACAACGCGTACCTCTGGTATCTGCTCTTGCGACAGCTCTTCCATGGCATTGCGCATCGTGCGACGAAGTGCCATATGCAATGCCTGCAAGAATTCCTGAATCTCAGTTGTCTAATCGAGACTTTCCGCCACGGTGGCTTGTCGGGGCTTTCAGCATGTAAGTGCTGGCACAGAGAGAATATCTCAAGCCACATGGATACTGGCGCTATGGATCAAAACTTGGGGTCACAGGGAGTTCGGATGTACCACAGTGCGGGTGTTCGTCATGTAGCGTTGCACGAACTGCATGCACGTGGGGTTAAAAATTTGACCATAGTGAGAACAGTTGGCAATTGCTGCTGTGTGGCGGTGCACGGCAGTGGGTAGAAGCACAATAATGTGGCTATATCCCGCCCTGCATGTTTCTCGCCAGCACAAGCTCACGTTAGTGCAACCAGTATGTTTAGCAGTAATGGTGCCAAAAGACAAGTCACAAAGTCAACGTGCTTCGAGTGTCTTTAGGCTGAGAAAAGGCAGGCTCATGTGAACCATCAGATCAGACTTGATCAGATCGGTTGACGCATTTACAGTTCTACAAGTATGACACCGTAATTCATCGAGACAGAAACGGCACTTTGACTCAACAGCGCCAGCAGTGAAACCTCCGACATAACAATCTGTGAAACAGTCTGAGCCGTCAGATGGAGCTGCTCCAAACTGCTTAGCTGTAATTATTTTCAAGCTAGTTAAATGATTCCGACTTTGCCGTCATGGTTCTAGCTCCTTCCTCTGCTCGGAATTCTCCAGAGGAAACTTCTCGCTTGGATTTGATGAAGCTGGAACGGCTGGTCGCTGGGTACAAACTGAGTGCCCCTGTTGACCTCAACCTCATCAGTTGCCTTCTTTATGCCTCTCGAAGAATCGAAGACGTGGCGGCCTATGCCCGTAGGGGCGAGTGTTGCAACCCTGATCTGATACAGGCTTGGCACACTATTGTTCAACAGCTTTCCGTATGTATAGAAATAGGGGGAACCTCGGACCCTGGTTGATGCTGAGGCCTTTAGTGCCAGCCGTCGCTGAGGAGATCTTGACCCATGCCCATTCCATCCGTTGGTCACAACTTCGCAATCCATCAGTGGGCTGCCCTGCGCCAACGGCGGACGGATCTTATAGAGAAGAAGAGTGCGTTCAGAGCCCATTCTCGAAGTTGACGCCAGCTGCTTTTGCGACATGCGGTCTCTGCAAATCTGTGCTATCAACAAGGCATCGCCGCACATGGGTCACCATGCGCAACACGGGTTACGGGAGAACTGCTGCTTCTTCATCCGCAACTTGCCTTATTGTGAGGCGATTACCTGCGACGCCAAGCCACCTTCGCTGCCAGGTCTGTGCAAGCATGATACATTGCGACTGCTGGGACGAGTTCTTTGCAGTCCCCAGTTGTGCCTCTTGCCGTGGCGGCGCCAGTCACCTCATTTGCACCGACTTTTTTTACTGAGCTATTTACTTTATCTACCAAGCCGGCGTATCTGCAAGCGAGGAAAGCCCAGGAGGCCATCACATTCTTGGCGACCCTGCCTTTTCACGCGGCACAGGCGAGCCAGCGAGCCGACAGTCCCTTGCTTAACACCGACAAGAGCTTCAAGGGACCCAGCCTGGCGTTTATGGGTGACTATGACGAGACCTCCGATGTGACTGCCCCTACGGAAGTCGGAGCAACAACGCCGTTTGTTCCGGAACCCAATCAACAAAGTACGATGGAGATGCGAGTTCAGCTTTTAAACAGTCTCTCGAAGACACGAGCGTCCGCATACAGGGCTGCTGCTTCCATCTTGGGAAGCATCACTAGCGACTCACAGGCTGGTGGTAGACAGCGAGCCAGCCCATTGCGCGGCAACATTGTTTCCAATCTGGGCGCTCTGAAAACGGTGAATGCTCAAGAGCCAGTGCTCTACTCTTTTCTTTCTCCACCTCCCTATGTGCCGAATCCCGTGTGGAGATTGCCCACGCTCCGGGGTCGAGGTATATCGCGCCCGCCCTGTAGGTGGAGTCAATATGTTACCGACCCCCCAAACGCACCGGGCGTCACGCGGTCGACAGCCGCGCTCGACGCACCCGGAAGCGTGACCACCAAGTTTGGGAGCATATTCGCACCCGTGGCGTGGGCGTGTTTTCCCGCAACATCCTCAGCACACTGTACACTGGACCCATTAGGATAAACCATCCAATGTTTTTACATCGGAAGGTCCGAATAGATTCCTTGGGAGCGACGAAGGTATTTTATCGTAGTTTGTAAGTATTTTGTACCTTGTGTTGTATCTTGATCTCTGGAATCGTATATGCACTGTCGGATTCGGATAATTACCACTGTTAAGAATGAACGGTACATCCTGATGGGTCCGGTCTAGCACACTGCGGACTATCGCACCGCTGTGATTACTATAGCGAGGTATATGTTTATGACAGCTTGTCAAATACGTACAACACAAGAGGCCGAACGTCTCGTTCGAGGCCACCTACGTGTTGCTCGCGCCCCATGCCACCACGGCACGTTGGACGAAGCAGCCCTTCCACGCAGCGTCCAGGAGGACCGCTACCGATCGTTGCTCCAAGACGTTTTTATGAATATTCGGGTCAGCTCGAACTTTTCTTATGCAGCATCGGGCCAGTGGAGTCACGGAGACGGCGCAAACGAAGGTCGCCCAGTCTGGTTGATGAGTACCTGCCGCATCTGATCGATCAGTTTGATACGGCAGGCAAGTCTTGGTTCATGACTGGTTTTCTATTGGACCTTGCTTCCGGTTATGTCGCCGTGCCCTAGCTTTTTGGTTGCTCTATCTATTGCGATGAAGAAGATGGTGGGAGCTCTGGACAGCGCACACGGATAGGCCTCTGCCTGCCCGGTTCTTTGGGCTCGGATTCTCGACAAATACATGTGCATCAGCAGTGAACACCGAGCACGACGCAGTGAATGCTGGCATGCACCGCACCTTTCTCAATATAATCATAGATCCGCAGGGAAAGCTCGCGCCTTGTAGCACCGTGTGAATGAGACACAACTTGCGGAAATGCCCCTTCGGGAGCTCCAGGGTACACATCGCGAGGAAGTGCCACCGGGGTGTATCGTGCAGAAGGACTCCTTGGGCACTCTGGGGAACATTCCGTGTGGAGGGCCCCCCTTGGGCGCCTTATGCCATCGCGCGGAAGCCTGTAACCAGACGTCATGCGCGAGCCACACAAGACAGGCGCCAACTTGATGATCGCTCCATTAAGAGACCACGGTTTCCTTGCCGCTCCCGTACTCGATGCATCCAGCGCTCGGGAGAGTAAGCAGAGAGGAAGCAGAGAGGAAGCAACGAGGAAGCGGTCGGGCAGACTGCTTATCACAGGTTGCCACACATGCCGCCCACTCACCACAGGACCACATGCAGGCTGCCCACCCACCGCGAGATCAGGCAAAGCGCAAGCTGCTCACCGCAAGATCACGCGCCACATCTTGTGCAATTGGGCTGCCACTTCTTCGTACTCCACCATATAAAACGCACTGTCGTGCAGTCCCCCGCCAAATATGAGAACGTCCTGCAGCCCAACCCCACCCTCTTTGGCAGCAGTGAGGGGCTGTTGCGGTCCACTGTTCGTGGCCACGTGGCACATTCTCTGGCGGATTGCCCAGACGATAACCGCTTGAAAATATCGATGCGAGGATGCTGAAGGCAGAGCCTCTGTGGGATGTTTCCAACTTTGTATCGAAAGCAAAATTTTGGGGTTCAACCTGGGGTACCAAAGACCCTGCGTCATATGGGCCGTACATTCCCCTTCACAATCACACCGCGTCAGCACGCTGTCATGCTGACTTGATCTGCATCCAGCAGATCAAGTCGTTTTGGTCATACCTCCAAGCCCGTGCCAGGAACCGCGTTCGCCGCCCGCGCCCGCGCTTTCTCCACCCAGTAGGCAATCTCCTGGGCGAGCCCCCGCCCGTCACCACCGCATGTGAATCGATTATATGAATTCTCCGTGACGCTTCTCTCCTGATCCAGTGCCACAATTTGACACACCACGGCTTTCAAAACTGAAGGAGCACCCAATACCTCTTCTGGACGTACTTTCTGGACGGGCCGAGGATGACCTTGATCACTCCGGACAGGAGAGTGTGCCGAGGCCAGCTGCGCGGGGGAGGGAGCTGGCAAGGGGGGAACCAACGGGCTCTCACACTCTCATTGTACTTTTCCACCAAGCGGACAAACGACCGATCTCTATTCCAGCCCAGTCCCCACCCACCCTCCCATTCCAACTCACCGCCCCCGGTATCTGTCGCCCTGTGCATGCACGCCGGGCAGCAAAACATGAGGGCGCTCAACCTTTGGCTATGAGGATATTCAGAGGCCTCACAGCGCCGAAGCGGGGGCCTACAGTGCATTGCGCAAAGGGGGCCGACAGGCGCTGCGGGAGGCTTGGGTGAGCTGTGATGCCGCACCCGCCAACGTCGGGCTCGCCGAGGAAGTTGTCCGAGGCAATGCAGTACACCGGCCCCGACCCCTGCTGCCGCTCGTGGCATTTTGTGGCGAGCTTGGAGTAGTTGACTGGCGGATTGACGCGATGGCCGCAGTTGATGTCGCAGGTTTCAGCCCCTGCCTCTCCCCATGATCCCACCGCAACTCGCAGATCTCTCACATTCGCCCGCCCATCCTACCGCCGTCTGCCTCAAAAGGATGGTCGGGCAGAGGCTCTGTCGAGGCAGGCAGCCTGCGCGCCCTGCTGCGAGATGAGGCGGAGGCGGCTGCAGGGCGCACCCTCGGGGCCTGCGACCGCGCACTGGAAGTACGAGCAGAACTGCACGGGGACGGAGTCCCCAACCATGGTGACACGCCGCGTCTGCAGGCACTGCATGGCCGATTGCCGCGAGAACCTGCAGAACTGTGCTTCCCGCAAGCCCAAGCTCAAGCTCACCCCGCTGATCCTCTTTGTGCCCGTGGGCAGTACGACAGATGCTCGGAGTAATGTTTTTGATTGAACGTGCAAAGGTACACAATTCGGATTTTATAATATACTGGATCAGGGCCAGATTGAGGTACAAACGATAGTTCGGTTCCGAGTTCTGAAGGCCAAACACTTCTCAAGTGCTCTACTTATTCACTCGTAACTCAGGTTGCAGGGTCAACCACCCGGCAGCCGATGTCACACTACGGCTCAACGTTCAATTCCCGATCCGATCTCATTTCTAATTCCGATTCGTCATTCTCGATTCAGATGTTACGTCGACGGACTGACACGATGACTGTCATACTATACTGTCATACTACTGTATTGTCATACTATCATAGTGTCATACTGTCATACCCCCAACATCTGATATTCGATTTCATTGTCTTTCCGATCCCGATGCGAATCTGGCCATACCTCGAGGGTCTGACTAAGTGCCACGATGACCACCCCACAGTACTGTCATAGTGTCATAGTGTCATAGTGTCATACCCCGGACATCTGGTACTCATTCTCATCGTGATTTCAAGCCCAATTTCACTGTCATCGTGTCAATCCCAGATTACCCCCGATGACACACATACAGATGCATAGGCATATCGGCTCACGCTGTGCCTCCGGGCATAACTCTCCCCCCTTTAGGAGTGGTCTACCTCCTGGGATCACTCCGCTAAGGTACCCATCTAAGTTCCAGTTCTTAGGTTTTCTGGTTGCTTCTTGTCTCCAGTTCTTAGGTTCTCTGGTTCCTCTTCGAGCACAATTCGCCTGCCGCTACCAGGGCACCACTTTCACAGAGAAGGGTGCCGCTTGGAATCTAAAGCGGGTCTTCAGTCTTGCGGAGGCGTAGATGTCGGAAAAGTTGTCGCAGCAGTGGCGCTGGTACAGGATATACACTCGCGGACTGACCTGCCCTAGTCTGCTGCGGATGAGGTCCCAGCTGAGCAGTTTCTGGGTGGGCACCAGTTGCCCATCTACACGCACATGGTGTTGAAGCAGTGCACCGTAACAAGGGCGTGGGTGGTGCTGAGTTCGTCCATATGCAAGTGGGCTTCATGTACTGCGTACCGTACATGCAGTAAGTACACACCAGCGGGGGAGGAAGCTGGCGCATCATGGGGCGGAGCCGCAACGCGTTGGGGAAACGACCTCTGGGGTTTTCCATGAACCAGTGTTTTGGCTCCAGGTAGTCGATGATTTGCAATGTTCGTCGCACGATTTTGTCAGCTTGAGGAAGATCAGGGGGTCCTCCAGTGGTGCGCGCTTGACTGTACTGTCTACAAGGGGGGCTTGCCCAAACGACATCGAAGAATCCAGGCGGGTATCGCTTGTAGTCCCACTGTAAGATGTCCTGCACATGAGTGGGATGCCAGATGTGCTCGGAGTCGAGGGTCACCACTGAAGCGGTGGGGAAGCAATTTAGGAATTCTCTTTCCACTGAACCAGTGCCGCTGAAAAGTACAAGGATTCTGGGCGTGCGGGTTGCTTCTGTCTGAATCGCCAGTAGCTCTGTCACCAGTGCCAACGACCCATCTTCCGTGCGTTCTTGACGCTCCCATGGCAGAGGGGTATCATGTTCCATCTGTTCGAGCTGGTCCAGTTCATCGCAGGGGTTGGTGATGAGGTGGGCCAGTGTCATCCCAGCTTGAGCAGAGTGACGGCCACGTTGCTCACGTCGCCGGGTGGCTTCGTCGCGAACTTGTGCTTCCATGCGCAGCCTCGCTTGCTCGAATTCACGAAGTTGTTGAAGTGGGCCTCCGCGTTCGAGTTTGTCATGGGTCCTCCATTGATCGTGGGCTTTGGAGTAGCCTGTCCAGCGAACTTTCCATTCTTCCACCTCTTTTCCTCGTACAGACCGCACCCGACGTGCGAGGATGCGCTCAACGTGTGCTTCTTTCTGACCGTCCACTACCACCTCTTCAGGCACTGCTAGGTGATCGCGCGCGGCGAAAGCGTCTTGACCACTGGTGTACGGCTTGAGGCGGTGTTGAGCGAACACGTCATGTATCCGCCAGTGAGGAGGGAGGCGTAGGCGGTAGGCTACTGGAGCGCCCCTGTCGGCCTCTGGCATGGTCATTTGCATATCGCTGAAGAAGCGTTCGGTCACAGGGACTGGTCCATGCCAGCGTTTGGTCAACTTCCTACAGATGGAGCGATCCATTACTTTCTCTGTAAGATGTTTCGCTTCTATCCAGACCAGATCTCCAACAGCATACTCCCGCTGTCCGTGCCTGCGATCAAACAGCTCGCGCTGTCGTTGTTGAGCCAACTCCAACCGCTGTCTGGCGTCCCGCAGCTGTGACGAAAATTTCGCGGCCACTTCGTGGGCGGTACCTACTCCCCCTGTTCGTCGTCCAGCGGTGGACTGCGCGGCCTCCAGGAAGAGGTCCAACTGCGATAGCGGCAAGAACCCAAATACCAGCTCAAATGGTGTGAAGCCAGTAGATTCACTTCTGGAGTCATTGATCGCGAACTCCACGTTAGTGGTGAACAAGTCCCAGTCCTCCACATTAGCGTCTACGAAGGACCTGAGCATGTCTTCAATGACTCTATTGCTGTGCTCCGCCTGCCCGTCAGACCGAGGGTTGTACGGCGTGGTGCGAGCCACTTTTACGCCCATTAGTCTCATAAGTTCTTGCCAGAAGGCATCCTGAAACCGCGGGTCGCGGTCAGAGACAATTTTCATAGGCGCGCCATGCAAGCGCCACACCGAATCAAAGTAGATCCTGGCCACCACGGCTGCAGAGCTGTCGCCGAAGTTCATCGGTATGACGTGGACCATCTTCGTCAGCTTGCACGTGAAGGCCACAAAAGCGTCATTGCCTCTCTCTGATACTGGTAAGCCGGTGACGAAGTCCACTGCGACATCTTGCCACGGTCTATTCGGGATGCTGTGAGGATTTAGCAATCCATCTGGGTAAGTTCCTCGCGGCCTCACTGACTGGCACACCGCGCAGGATGCAACCCAGGTGCCCACGTCCTCCGCAGCACCACGCCAATAAAAGCGTCGCAGCACTCTCTCCAGAGTCTTGTCTCTCCCAGTATGACCTGAGGACAATGACTCGTGAGCATGGCGAATCACTACCTCCCGAAGTGGAGAATCCTCCCCCAGCACCAACTGATATCTCCCTGCTGCAGTTCTCCAAACTACCTCACCCACCAGCCTGAAGTCCTGTAGGCACTGGTGTGGCGCTGCTTTCACCTTTTCTCGCAGCGAACGGAGTGATCCCTCTCGGGTGTACTCCGCCTTCAGCGCCCGCAGGAACTTCGAGTCTGACTGCTGGGAGATCGTGTCTCTGAAGTCCGCTGCCTCACCCGTTCTTATCACAGCGGGGGTCGTTCGTGGATGTCTCACGCGTGCCGGCTGCGGTTTGGCGGGAGGAGCGTGCACTATCAAGACAGGCCAGCGAAGATCGAAGGCCTTTCCATCTGGGTTCTCGAAGAACTGATTGGGCTCGCCCTTGTCATCGTGAGTAGGGACGACCTCCACGATCTGCATATTGGCCTTCCTGAATAGCTTACGCCACGCGGGGAGTTTGGACTGGTGATCTGGCAGGACGAAGACCGCAGAAGTGTTCTCCGGGTCCGCCTTCCATTCTGCGATGTACTTGTTCAGAATCGCCTCCACAGTAATGTGGTTGGAGTTGTATGGAGGGTTACACCAAACCCGAAGACCCCTCCATTTCTCAGAGAGGCAGTCTGTCCAGAATCGATCCGCCTGTCTGTTGCGGCCGCCGAGGTCGCAGCAGGCGTCCACGTCGAAGGGTCCAAACTTCTCGATGTACTTCGAGGAGTACTCTGCGCGAACGCGCCAATTCTGCGAGTCTTCCGGGAGGCGATCTTGTCGCTTCCGTGGGGGAAGGGTCGAGGGTGGTACTGACTGCTGGGGCACCTTCGGTGGGGGTGGTGAGCTCGCTGGCGCCTTTTCAATGGGTGCCGTTGAAGCATCAGCCCGTGGTGCAGGCGTTCGCGTCTTCAGTGACACCGACTGCGGGGGTGCTGGGGTCGTAGAAGCTTTTGCAGCCCGTGACATGCTCCTCGTTATCCTTATCTGAGGTGGAGCTCGGTCAGGGGGTTCGTGTGGAGTTTCTGTCGGCTTCGCACCTTTGGCTTCGGGCCAGTCAGGCATGTCGAAGTCGAGGTCATCTCCCTTCGCCCCTTTATAGAGCTTCGGATTGACGAGGGCGATGGTCTCCCCAGGCCCATGGCTTGCTCCGCCACGGAGAGGGTCTCCACTGCTGAAAGCCAGCAGTCAACTGTCTGGGCCCAGTGGGGATGAGCTGCGGGTGGTGAGCTGGAGAAGTATTCAGACTCCAGCGTTGCCAGTGGGTCCTTCGGCAGGTCCGAGGTGGGGTCAATCACTCCTGCTTCCTTCAGCCCTTCACGAACGTCCTTGTCTTTGAAGTCAGGTCTTCTGGACAAGGCGTCTGGCACCAGCAGTAGTGCCCCCTTGATGTACTCCATGCGCGGGACTCCCACCTCCACCAGATCCATGTACCAGCGTGCCTGCCGGCGGCTGAGCTCTCTGCCAGGTTCCATCAACCACTCAAGGGGGCGGTGATCGCCCTGGATGCGGAAGTTGGTAAAAATGAGGTAATGCCGCCAGGTGACGGTGGTACAGTGGTGCAGGGCGCCTAGTTCTCGCTCGCCAGTGTGGTAGTTCTGCTCAGCGGCTGAGAACTGGCGGCTCTCGTACGCTATCACGCGCAGGCCGAGACCATCTCCATTGTCTTGCATCAGTACTCCCCCAAGGGCGATGCCGCTGGCATCCGTCTGCACCACGAAAGGTGCTGTACCGTCTGCAGCGCCCTTGATGTTGGGTAAGGCGAGTACTGGTGCTGAGGTGAGGGCCTTCTTCAGTTCCTCGAAGGCCCACTGCTGCATGGGACCCCACTCCCAGGGTACGTCCGACTTGGTCAGCCGGGTAAGGGGTTGAGCGATCTCGGAGAAGCAGTGAATGAATCTACGGTAATACCCCGCCAAGCCCAAGAACTGCCTGACGTGGGTGACCGTTTCCAGCTCGGGCCAGTCCCTCACTGCAGCCACCTTGTCATGTTGAGGTCTGCAGCCATCCGCAGAGATGCAGTGACCAAGGAATCGCAAGGATTTCTTCAACAGTTGACACTTGGACCTCTTGAGGAAGACGCCCTTCTCCCTGCACGTCAGGAGCAGCTGCTTGACGTGCTCATAGTGCTCAGCGGCGGTGTTGCTGAAAACGACCACGTCATCAATGAAGATCCGGACAAAGGGAAGATGACCCAGAGCCCGCTGCATTCGTCGCTGGTATTGAGATGGCGAGTTCTGCAGACCTTGTGGCATGACCAACCACTCATATGACCCCATCTGGGTGGTGAAGGCAGTCTTCTCGACATCTCCTGGAGCCATCGGGACTTGCCAGAAGCCATCCACCGCGTCGAATGAGGAGAAGAACTTCGCACCCTGCATCTCGTCGAACATCATCTGGATGTCCGGAAGGGGGTACTTGTCCTTCACTGTTTGGCGGTTGAGGAGCCGGTAATCGATCACCAGTCGCAGCTCCTTGGGGTTCCCTGGTTTGGGGACCATCAGGCAGGGAGCTGCGTAAGGGCTGGACGAGGGTCGGATGTAGCCCTTGGACATCAAGGTCTCGACGCGCTCTCGAAGTTGGCGGAGTTCCTCTGCAGACTTCTTGTAGATGCGCTGGCAGGGCGGCCCCTTCTTGCTTAGTTCAGGGTCCAGGTTAATGTTGGCCTCGTCTTGGGGATCATGCCTGAGACCATCGATGTTCGGCAGGGCAGTCGTCATCTCCTTCTCGTACTCCGAACCCCAGAAGTCTTGGAACTTGAGGGTCCACTCGGGGTCCACTTCTGCGTCTTCAGTGTCCGCAGCAGGTTTGGCGTCCTCAGTGTCGACAGCCGTCGCTGCGAAGGCAGAAGTCGTATCACCTTGGGATTTCTCGGCCATCATGAGCCAGGCGGGTTGTATCCCCGGGTCATCGTTGCCACGCATCTTCTGCGTCTCCGCGTACACCAAGTACTTCTTCAACTGGGCGGGGGTCAGGAACACTTCGTCCACCAGTCCCGCACAAGCCGTGCCCTTTGGAGACTTATCTCCGGGTGCCTTCCCAGGAGAGCAACCTGTGATGGTGACGCGGTCTCCAATCTTGCCACCGCGGGACTTCCTGAGGAAGGACACAGAACCGTTCCCCTCGTAGCCCAGGGTTACGGGGGAGTGACTGCGCAGCCATCTTCCGCCGAGGATAACGTCCACTTGTATGCCCAGAGGTAGAATTCGAAGGGCAAGGGCGTTCTCCGTGTAGGTGCCCGTGGTGGTGTGCGTGTTGAACTTGGCGTACGCGGTGGCGCCTGTGATCTTTACAGATCCATCCGCTAAGGTGACTCGCATCTCGGAACCAGCTCGTGTCGTGAGGCCACATCGTTTAGCACTCTGCTCCGAGATGAAGTTGTCAGAAGCTCCCGAGTCAATCAGCACCTTGACCGTGTGCCCTCTGAGGGTCGCATAGAACACCAGTAGCAGCGGTCCTTCTTCGTCATGCGCCGCTGCGAGAGTACCCTCAATGTCGGTCTTCCACTGAACTCCCCCATCCGTGCGTATGCTTTTGCACTTGAGGTTGGGGAGAAGGTTGTCCGAGGCGTCGCGGCACTCCTTCGACGTTTGCCTACACGCGGCGTAGAACTCCTCATCCAGCAAGTCGATATCTTCAGTCGGATGGCTGACGAGGTTGTCTGCGCTCGCTGTCAGCAGGGCGCCCGTTGAAGTGCATTCGCTCGGGGTGGGGCTGACATGAGTGGTGCCGCTGGTGGTAGGGCTCACATGAGTGGTGCCGCTGGTGGTAGGGCTCACATGGGTGGTGCCGCTTGCTGTGAGGCTCACGTGGGTGGTGCCGCTCACTGTGGGGCTCACATGGGTAGTGGCGCTGTTGGTGAGACTGGCGCTGTGGCTGAGGGGGTCCTCGTCATGCTGGGGGCTGCTGGTGGGGAAGTCGAGGGCGAGTTGGTGAGAGCTCCGGTGATCAGCTCCCGCCTCAGGGGTCCCAGCTGCCGCCATCTGCTGGGTGTAGCAGAGCGAATCAACCGAGGACTCCTCTTCCATCACCTCGGGGTCTTCAGCGATGGGGTGGCTGTCCAGACGGGGCAGCGCATCCTCTGCTTCGTGCGTCCTGACGGTGGTCATCTGCTGGGTGAAGCAAAGCGAGCTGGAAGTAGAGGTCTCCTCTGCCACTTTAGGCGAAGATCGTGCGCAGTCGGGTGGATCTTCAAGGTTTCCTCCCGGGGTAGTCGGCGCGTCAGCATGGAGCGAAGATGCCGTCTCTGGCGTGGGCTCGACCAGCGGGGACGACGGAGGGGATACTCCTAAGGGGCTGGGACCCAGCTTCCTCATCTTGTACTGGTGTACCGCGTGTAAACTGCACCAGGCGCCAGGTAGGCCCACGTCTCCCGCTGTCCCGGGTATCGTGCCCACTTCAGTGTCCAGGGTGCAGAGAGATGCCGAAGACCTCGCTGCTGCTCTTCGCACGCCCTCCTTTTCCCACAGTCTGTTGCCAGGGGAAGAGTCCGGACTCGAGGTGGCGATCGCCTCCAGCTGCTCGGCGGGCGACAACTCCCTCCAAGCCGCGTAGAGGTCGGAGGAACTGGCGCTAGGGGGCTCGAGGACTTGTTGGCGGCCGTCGTGCGAGAGGAGGTGCCACAATGCTATGCGCTGATGACCCTCCCTGCGATCTTGAGGTTCGCGGGCAATGCGTGCCCTCTCCGCCAGTTGGTTGGCGCGGTTCACGTGCTCCTCTGGCGTTCGGCTCCCAGAGCGTATGCGGCTGCGGGTGCGCTCCCACATCTTGTCCACCAGGGCCTTAGCAGCATCTGGGGATTTACGTAGGGCTCTGCGAACCTTTTGCATGGCGACCTCGAGAGGGAGGGAGTACAGTTCCCTCTTCCAATGCCACGCAGTTAGCCTCTTTCGCGGGTCCGCGAGATTGGACTGGTAATTGGGTAGTGGTAGAACAGCGCGCGGTTGGGGGTGAAGGTCACGGGGCCTTCCAAGGTTGCTGCCCATGATGGGGGGCCTGTGTCGGGGGACTCGCCGCCCCCTCCGACCCTCGATCCTTGCCTGTGTATAAGCAGGGCCATCATCGAGAGGTAGAGACGGCTCGTCGAAAGGGGCACTTTCTGCAAGGGGGTGACTGGTCAAGTCATCCCTCGGAAGTGGCGGGGCATCAGCTGAGCGGTAGGTGCGTCGCAAGCGGGTTCCAGAGGTGAAGGCCACGCTCTTGGGATGAGGTCGATGGCCCCAAGGATCTCTACGTCCTCGTGCGCGTCGGGGTTCCATTGGTTCTGACCGCTTCTCCAGGGCGGAGAGGGTCTGATCACCAGAGTGTGACCTCACTTCCCCGAAGGGCAGGGTCGGGGACTGGTCGCCGGCCAGTCATTCGTCGTCCTCAACCGGGGGAAGGCCGTCGCCCTCCACAAGTTCGATGCCAGCGAGTGCCGCCAGAGTCTGGTAACTCTGCTCGTCCTCGCAGCTGGCAAGCGCCAAGACCTCCTCGGAGAACTCCTCTGGAACGCCGTCCACCTGGGAGATGTCCTCCTGCTGTTCGATGGCCCAGACGACGGCGGCCACGAATCCAGGAGAGTTTGCCAGTCGGGCAGGAGCGTTGGCTCTCCACTCCTTGAGCTTGGTCTCATCCGTGCAGTTGCGGACGATATGCTCCGCGGAGCCGCAGGCGAAACACCGGCGAACCTTCGGTGCATCAGGGCGGGAGAGACCAGGTGGTGGTGGTAATGGGGTAACTGCCGCGGCAGCGGCAGTGGTGGGCCCGTTCTCTAGCATGGCGAGTGCTGGGCGGTTCGAGGAGGGGGTGCGTCTGAAGAAGGGGGTACGAGGAGGTGGATTCGCGAAAGAGACAGTTCGGGGAGGACGGTCTTGAGTGCGCCTCTGAGCTGCCTCCGTGTCGATGTCGTTCTCCACCTCCTCAGCGACCTCCCGTATCTTCAACAGGGCGTTGTGGGTGCCCGGGATGTCGTCAGAAGCAGCCTTCCTTTCCCACTCCTCTGGCTTGGAGACATCCAGGTGGATGGCTCTTAGGCGCCGCATCACCTTGGGCGCGTACTTCAGCCCTCGGCGGTACGTGGAGAGCATGGACAGGTTGGACATCTCCACGCAGTTGGGGACCCTGCCAGCCAGAAAGTTGACCGAAGCCATGCGGGTCTCCAACCGCGAAAAGTACTCCGCCGCGGTCTCGTTCAACGCCTGCTTCAGTGCAATAGCCTCGCCGTGCGCGTTCTCCAGGTAGCCCTGTGTCAGGGAGCACACCGCCAGGTCGCTGAAGAACACGTCCAACTCCACGTAGCGCTGGTGCCAGGCCTGGTCGGACCCGAAGGTCCCCGCCGCACGCTCTAAGAACCTCTTCTGCTGGTCTTGTAGGGTGTGCTCCTTGAAGCTCCAGAGGAGGCTCGACACGCTCGCCTGGTACTCCGATACAGAAGGCGTACAGCTGGGAGTGGTCAGCGCCTCGATCACGATGGCCTCCTTGAAGATCTTCCGCACAAGGTTGGAGTAGTGCTCCAATTGCGCCAGTAGGCCATCCTTGTCGGCCGATTTGGTGTCGGCCGCGGAGCGGGGGAATCTAGTCACACCCCTGATCAGCTTCAGCACCATCTCCTTGGTCTTGTGCTCCAGGCGGACCTCGTCCGAAGATGCTCGCAGATTAGTGCCCTGCGGCAGTCGGATGATGCCTGGTACAAAGGGGGCGGCGCTGGGAGAAAGGACGGGATTCGCGGAGGCGGAGTGGGGGAAGCGGGCTGAAGGTGGTGGTCCTGGAGCATGCGCGGGTGGGAGCGCAGGCGCGGGATTTGTGGGGACTGCGGTTGAGGTAGGCGGTAATGCGGAGGTTGACGGCCCAGGAATAGGCGGTGGTGCGGGTGTTGATGATGGAGCGGGGAGCGGGAGAGGCGTGTGGAAGGGCATGGGGGTGGGTGGTTGCGCGGCCACCACGCTCATGTTTCGGTACCAGTCGGAGTTGCTGACTTCGGACCACGCAGCGAGCCCGTCCTGGTCGAAGTGCAGCATCTCGGACTCCCGCGCAGTGGCAGGTATCCACTCCCACACCGGCTGTCCCATACTCGTAGATCGCACATTAGCTGCGGCTGGGTCCCCCATGGCCATGTCCATAATCTCGCGGTCGACCATGAGTACCCAGGTCTCCACGCGAGGGTTGGTAAGGAGCAGCGGTGTGTGATGAAGACGACCTCCCATGCGTGCATAAGCTGTCAGCGGAGCTCCCAGCAGATGCATGATTGTGAAGAGGATGGTGTCGCCCTGTACTCCAGCCCTGCGGCGTTCGTCTCGTGGTAAAGAGACAGTCGCCGCGCCTCGCACCCCCGCTGACTGATGTACCCACAGTGACCCACCGTCGTGGGTGATGAAGAGGGCCCGGACCTCTGGATACTGAGGGTAAGAGGGACCGGGTCCTCGGTCGGGATCACCAGAAGGGTCTGGGGGTGGATCATCAGGGGGACCTGGGGGCGAGTTCCTGGGGCTGGGGACTCTGCGCTCTGAATCAGGGTCACCACCGCCATGCACCACTGACTCCATCGATTGTCGTCGGCGAGCCACCATCATGTTAAGGGGGGCCTGAGTGGGAGGTTCAACAGGGACCGCTCCAGTGACAGTCAGAGACTCTGGAGGGGTCTCGCTGTCTGCAGCGTCCGCCTCGAGGGGCTGATCCGCCGCCAGGGCTCCCTGTGCACTGCTCTGAGGGTCGCCTGATGGGGGGGTTTCTGCAGATACCGCTGCGCCTGGCGGGGCGAGCCCTCTTGAGAGCACCGCGGAGAGGTCCAGGGCTTGCACTGCCGCAAGGACCTCTCTGCGGATATGCTCACTTCGGCTGCTTGCGTCCGAATCAGACCCGGACCTGCGAGCAGCTCTCCGCCTGCGCTCTGCCCGCGCAAGTGTGCCCCGGCTCCCCCTGGACCCCGTACTGGTGCGGCTGACGTCCGTACCGGACTCGGGGTCGGAGTGCTCTGGTGAGCGGCTCAGGCTCGGGATGTGCCTGCCGTGCGTTGCGGGGCCCGAGGACTCCCTTCGGGAGCGTCGGCGCCTGCGGGCCTCTGGGTCAGCTGTCACCGCTGGGAGGTGGCGCACCAAGAGGGAGGCCCCGCTCGGAGCGCCCTGTCGGAATCCGCCATCAAGTGGTGCCTGCAGAGGGTCTGGAAGAATCGCGGCACCAATGTTGATGAAGGGCGGCTGTAGTGAGGGGTCCGCCGTAGGGTCGTACAGCATGGAGGTGGCTGGTACCAGCTGTTGCGGCCGTGGCTGCTGCTGCTGCTGCTGTTGCTGCTGCTGTCGCTGCTGCTGCTGCTGCTGTCGCTGCTGCTGCTGCTGCTGGAACTGCTGCTGCTGTTGAATTGGTTCCAGCGGTTGTTGCTGTTGTGGCCACTGTTGCTGGTACGCAAGCCATTGCTGCTGTTGTTGCAGCTGCTGTTGGTACGGCGTGGGGTACGAGCCCATGGGGTGATGAGTCCCCAATGTAAATGGCACCGGGGACACTCCCCCAGCAATGGGCGCTGATTGGGGGAGTACCCAGTTGGAGCCATTCCATACGGCTTGTGCAGGGGAGCCATCGGGCAGGGTGTATGGGCGTGGCACTGCGGTATAGGGCATGGTGGTGCCCGGGAGTGGGAAGGGGTAAGTGGAAGCGTATGTGGTGGGGGACGGAAAGGTGAGGGGTGAGAATAGTGGGGGGCGTAGCGGCTCTGCACTGACCCCCATGCTGGAAAGAGACTCTGATGTGTGCTGCGACATGTTAACTGCTGAGCTGATCAGATCGAAGGCTGGGTGTGGCAAAAGCCACAGGTGAGCAGAAGGTGGGGTCTGCTCGCCTTTTATTTATTCTTCGGTGTCGCTTTCTTGAGGAGAAGGTGGGGGGGCTAATATCTGGAGATGGAGGAACGCCGTCGAGCACGGGTATTGCGAAGAATCCAGGGAGCACGGGTATCGCTGGATCGTGGGTGTCCGGGTAATGGAAGAAGTATCCCTGATTGTACCACTCGCGTTGGTGGCTCGCTGGTGGGATAGCCAGGGTGACGTTATCCAGGCGCTCAGCTGCTGTCCTCCACTTCGTCGTCAGAAGAGGAGGGCGAGGGAGGAAGAGGACCCTCTGGAGAGTCGTCGAAAGCTCCTGCAGGTGGGAAGGTGAGGTCTGGATAAAATAACCACTTCAGTGGCCCCTGTTTCCACCACGCTTTCCTGTATCCTTGTGGGGGAACTGACATGCACCGGCGAATTCAAATTTTCGCCAGGGCTCCGCGACACGATTTTCAAGTGCTCAGGTACGCGGACAGGAGTCAAGAAACTGCAAAGGAAGGTATGTCAGGTCCGACCAAAAGGCTCAGTAAGGCTTCAGAAGATAGCCGGGCTCCGTATGTTCCAAAAATACTCCAGCCAGAGTGCTGCTGGAGGGTGCCAGAGAGTGCCAGAGGAGCTGTCCAGAGACCGCTGAAAGCGCTATTTAGGGGGGCTTTCCCGACTACTGATGGCCGTGAGGGCGGTGTTGGGGGGTTCTGGACTGTTCTATGGGGTCTGAGGGAAGGGTTTTTGGTGGTGGGGGCTGTTGGGGAAGGTTTTGGAGTAGGCTGAAAACGGGCTAAAACTGCTGTTTTGGGCTGTTTTTGGCTGTTTTAGCTACTTTTAGGGCTCTGAAAGGTGAACTGTGAGGTTTTTCTGGCTACTATAGACCGGGGAAACCCTTCAGGGTGATCCCTGACGGTCGTTTGTGGCCTGGGAGGGACTTGGGTTTTAAGATCGGAAAACGAATGTTTGCCTTTCCAAGCCCGTTTGAGCCCCCAGTGTTAAGGGAAGGTTATACTGATATTTCGTGACTTTTGGGAACGTTATTTGGATTCCTTCTTCGAAAAAAAATGACTTTTTTGACGTAAAAATTGCGCCCAGTATCCCAAAAGCACAGGTCTCCCCCTGCAGTATAACGAAAGTTACGAGAAGTCCGTGGTTGAACGCGCGGAGACGTTCAAAGTAACGCAATTGATACGCATCGTTATTATGGACATGGCCATGGGGGACCCAGCCGCAGCTAATGTGCGATCTACGAGTATGGGACAGCCGGTGTGGGAGTGGATACCTGCCACTGCGCGGGAGTCTGAGATGCTGCACTTCGACCAGGACGGGCTCGCTGCGTGGTCCGAAGTCAGCAACTCCGATTGGTACCGAAACATGAGCGTGGTGGCCGCGCCACCACGTTCTGATACCAAATGTGCCCGTGGGCAGTACGACAGATGCTCGGAGTAATGTTTTTGATTGAACGTGCAAAGGTACACAATTCGGATTTTATAACATACTGGATTAGGGCCAGATTGAGGTACAAACGATAGTTCGGTTCCGAGTTCTGAAGGCCAAACAGTTCTCAAGTGCTCTACTTATTCACTCGTCACTCAGGTTGCAGGGTCAACCACCCGGCAGCCGATGTCACACTACGGCTCAACGTTCAATTCCCGATCCGATCTCATTTCTAATTCCGATTCGTCATTCTCGATTCAGATGTTACGTCGACGGACTGACACGATGACTGTCATACAGTATTGTCATACTATTGTACTATCATATTGTCATACTGTCATACTGTCATACCCCCAACATCTGATATTCGATTTCATTGTCTTTCCGATCCCGATGCGAATCTGGCCATACCTCGAGGGTCTGACTAAGTGCCACGATGACCACCCCACAGTACTATCATACTACTATAGTGTCATAGTGTCATACTATCATAGTGTCATACAGTCATACTATCATACCCCGGACATCTGGTACTCATTCTCATCGTGATTTCAAGCCCAATTTCACTGTCATCGTGTCAATCCCAGATTACCCCCGATGACACACATACAGATGCATAGGCATATCGGCTCACGCTGTGCCTCCGGGCACACTCTTTGTGAGCTCTAAGGTCCAAGGCGAAGGGTGCTCCAGAGTTTCCACAGCAAGCACGATGGAGAGTATCGGCAGGTAAAGTCGGCCCCGCAGATCCTCGGGGCGCAGGTAATGAGGACACAGGGATGGGATGCGAGGTCCAGGTGGAGCCCCCTCCTGGCTGAGCGCATCCGGGCACATCCTCCCCGAGCACGAATCCCCGTCTGCACCTCGGCAGTGAAAATGATAAATACGCACTGTAAATTCATACAACAAGTGGCTGTTAGTCGCTGCCACATGTAGTCATATAGGTAGCTTTTGCCTCACGATCAAACAAATATCACCAGCATCGACGGCCAAAATTTTGAACATAAACCTATGGAGGACAGGCATGTCGTGAAATTCAACCAGGTGAAGAATGAGAGAAGTGTGGAAGGAGCGGGAGTACTCTGCAGATGCCCCCGCCTGAAGCACGGCGGCCGACCCAGGCATCATACATGGGCCACGTGCGGTTGCTAGGAGAGGTTGATTTTGACAGCAGCGCCATCGCAGGATTTTTGGTGGGCATACATCTGCACCATCCCAGGTTCCATCAATATCATCCACCGACCCTCATGTCGCTGTCTCACTTCAGCAATTCACCTTCGTGCCGCCAGCTCAATTCATCCATCGAAGTCTCATTAAAGGATCTGCTATCACCGAGATACCTTGCCCTTGGTATCAGCACCTGGATGCGGCCGGTGAGGCCGCGATGGCTGCAGCAGCATCGCAAAGTGGGTACAGGTGCCGCCCGTGAGGTCGCGATGGCTGCAGCAGCATCGCAAAGTGGGTACAGGTGCCGCCGGTGAGGTCGCGATGGCAGCAGCAGCATCGCAAAGTGGGTACAGGTGCCGCCGGTGAGGTCGCGATAGCTGCACGGCATCATGAAAGTGGGTACAGGTACATGGTGAGGTCGCGATGGCTGCAGCAGCATCGCAAAGTGGGTACAGGTGCCGCCGGTGAGGTCTCGATGGCTGCAGCAGCATCGCAAAGTGGGCACAGGTGCCGCCGGTGAGGTCGCGATGGCTGCAGCATCGCAAAGTGGGTACAGGTGCCGCCCGTGAAGATCATGATGGCAGCAGCAGCATCTGAGTGTTACAGGTGCCGCCCGTGAGTCGCGATAGCTCTGCGTGACATCGCAGTGGGTACAGGTGCCGCGGTGAAATGCGTGGCTGTAGCAGCATATAAGAATGGATTGCAGGTGCCGCCCGGTGAGGTCGCGATGGCTGCAGCGGCACCGTAAAGTAGATACAGGTGCCGCCGGTGGTCGCGATGGCTGCGGCATGCAAAGTGGGTACAGGTGCCGCCGGTGAGTGCGATGAGCGCAGCAGCAACCGCAAAGTGGGTCTGGTGCCGCCGGTGGTCGCGATGGCTGCAAGCGGCATGCCCTGAGAAAGTCGATGCCAGAGTGCCGCCGGTGAGGTCGCGATGGCTGCAACAGCATCGCAAAGTGGGTACAGGTGCCGCCCGTGAGGTCGCGATGGCAGCAGCAGCATCACAAAGTGGGTACAGGTGCCGCCGGTGAGGCTGCGGCACACAGGTTAGGAAGCACCCTCATTCACACAGGCTGTCGAGAAGGGCTGGATGCTTACATATTCGGGCTTGTGGAGAGGTTTCGGTTTCCCGAGGTGCATCGTGGGCAGTGCCTGAACACGCCTGCTGGCCTGCGAGCTCCCCGCAAGATAGCCTCATGCAACCGAGCCCCACCGTAGGATCTGAGCCCGAGTGTCTCACGCAACTGACCCCCACCGTAGGATCTGAGCCCGAGTGTTTCACGCCCAGCTGACCCCCACCGTAGGATCTGGGCAGGTATGTCTCTGTGGCCCCCACCGTAGGATCTGGGCCAGTGGCTCCACGCCTTTGACCCCACCGTAGGATCTGAGCCCTAGTATTCAGCTGGCCCCACCGTAGGATCTGAGCCCGAGTGTCTCACGCAACTGACCCCCACCGTAGGATCTGAGCCCGAGTGTTTCACGCACAATCCCAGATGCTTTGCTGCTCGCATTCGAAACCCTCTTCCCTTAGGTCTCCTCTCTTTCTCTGCAGCTCCTCCCTTCCCCTCTGGCCCACCGTTCCACTCCCCTTCCCTGGCTCCTGCCAGCCCCAAGAGGCGACCTCACCAATTCTCACTGCAGACATCCCCAACTTCTTGTATGAGAAACGCACATACACGTGACCCGCAACGGTCCGCAACTTCCCTCGATTCACAAACCTCCCTCGAGCCTGGAATATGTTACCGGCGGAAAGACATAGGACTTGATTTGTTCAAATCGGAGTGCAACAGAATTTTTGTGGTTTCAGACTTTCAGAATCCGTGACTCCTGTTGCAGTAGAGCCGAATGACACATGTAGCTCCGTGACACAAACAGGATGTACAAGTAGCCACGAAGCGACACGCCAATTCAGCTCTGTTCCTTTTGCTCTTGCAAACAGGAACTTCACGGGTACCTACGGTACTCTGTGAGGCACACTGCAAATCTGATTTTGCAAGATTTTCTTCACCTGTTTCACCTGTAAACAGTAGAGTAGGTAGTGACAAGACCACTAGGTTGTACGACGGCGATCGAACGACGACGGGAGATCTAACAGCGAAGTCGCGGGGACGGCGTTTACGACTGCAAACGACGGCTTCACATCGGCTACGGCAGTACGATTGACTACACTGTGACTCCTTTGAGGGAGAAAAATGGCTGGAAATGCTAAGGGCAAGACTCTAGAGGATTTCCCTCCCCTCCCGGGGAAGCCAGCCATCGGGCAGGCTTCCCCTTCCCCCGCGGCACTGTCCACACAGGACGTGCTGATGCAACAAATTCTGATCATGCAAAAGCAGCAAGGGGAGCTGCTTGAAATGCAGAGGCAGCAGGCAGAGGAGCATCGCCTGCTGCGTGATGAGCTTCACCGACAAGCACAAATCAACGTGGAGTTGGAGGCGAAGGTGGCAGCGAAGCCTGGGACTTCGGACCCGGACACCGTGGCCAAGACCGCCGAGCAACTTCTGGAGAGGAGGAGGAAGCTGGCGTACGTGCCAGCAGCCTCAGTCAACCCGTTCCGGCCGCGGCCGGCTACGCTGACATCGAAAATGCCTCAGTTGTATGACCTGCACGGCAACAAGACGTACGACGCTCTCTCCAAGAAGTCCAACTCCTCAATGAAGTACGAGTGCCTGGTTCTGGCTCCGGCGCTGTCTTATTTGCACGACGTGGTCCACGAATGCAACGAGACGTTGGACGTGAACGAGGGTTGCGATTTGTCGGGCAGCGAGTGGCTAAAACGTTTCCACGCAGTGACCAACTCTGTGCACGGCGTGTACGCGATGCTGTGCAACACTTGGACGATGCTGGAACTGCGCGGGCAGCTGGAGCAGGAGCCTGGATCTTCACAGCGGGGAGGATCTGACGCTCTACATGCTAAACTGCAGTTCGTGGAGGACAGAGTCTACCAGGCAGCGGACGGCGTGGTGGCGGACGAGGTGTTGCAGCAGTGGCTGGACGACTTCGACAAGAACCGCGGCAAGGCAATGCTGAGCCTTACGTCGAAAAATGCAGCGAGTGCGGAAACGCGGGTCGTGAAAGATCCACGGGACCGGGACCCGCGCTGGAAGGAGAACGAGCGGCGTAAGAAGTACGAGGAGAAGGGCGGTAAGAAGCCTACCGACAAAGGCGGCAAGGGCCGGGGCGGAAAGCCCGCGGCCGATGTGTGATGTGCGTGCCGCCACCCCGTCCTGCGCAACAGCCCTCTCCGGGCGCTGGTCGGGGAAAACTCACTATGCAACAGCAGGTGAGACAGCGGAGGGGAGCATGGCGCGCAGCTGGCGCCAGTTCCGAAGTGATGCAGTGGATTACTCACGGGGTGAAGTTGAGGTGGAAGCACGGGCCTCCGCCTCCGTTCGACCACGGTGTGTCACTGAGGGATGCTACGCGGCAGCAGCAGGTGTGGCTGGACGCGGAGAAGGAAAGGTTGCTACAGAACGGTGCTTGGACGAGAGCGAGGAGAAGATCTCATGTTTCTCGCGCTTTTTTAGTGCCAAAACCGGGTACGAACAAGTGGAGACTGCTGGTGGACTTCCGATGGCTGAACCAGTGGTGTGTGAAAAATCGCGTGAAGATGGAGACGCTGAAGAAACTAAGGAGACTGGCGAAGCCGGGCGACTGGTGCTTCAGCTTCGACCTCCAGGACGGTTTTCATGCGCTGGGGATCCACCCGGACTTTTAACGCTTCATGCAGTTCGACCTGCAAGGGGACCTGCTTCAATGTTCAGCGGCGCCGTTCGGGTGGAACGACGCTCCGAGGGTGTTCTGCAAGTTCGTACGCGTGATGGTGGAAGCTCTACGTTCTCCACAGGCAACGGAAGATCGCAGAGAAATCAGGAGGCTGCGGGACGGTTCCGCAGTACGACAACGATGGTCAGTCCGTCGCAGGGCAGGTGGTGCTGGCGAGAACGCGAACCGTCACAGCGGAATGCGAGTACTACCGTACATGGACGATTTTCTGGTGCTGGTCGACTCTCAGAGAGAAGGCTTTCTGCGTCGAGAAAAAGTTCAATTGGTGCTTCATCGACTAGGCCTACAGCGGAACGAGAAGAAAGGCCAATGGGAGCCTACACAGGTGGTGGAGCACCTCGGTTTGGAGGTGGACCTGAAGCTGGGACAATTCTGTGTAACAGAACGACGGGTGCACAAAATCCACACCAGGGCGAAGGAGATCCTGTGCGACGCAGCGAGAAATCGGAGGTGGATTCCTGCCAGGAGACTGGCTTCCTTCACGGGACTCTGCCAATCCGTGTACTTGGCAGTGCCAGAGGCGCGGCTCTACCTACGGGAGCTCTACTTCGTGCTGGCGGAGAAACGCAACTGGGGAGCAAAGGTAAAGATCTCGCGTGCAGCTCGGGGGGACTTAGAATGGTGGTCCAGGCTGCCTGTGATGAGCAGGTGGAACGGGCGCAAGATCTGGAGATCCCCGACGAGAGCGAAGGTGCACACAGACTCTTCGATGATGGCCTGGGGAGGAGTGCTGAACCTGAAGTTCCCAGCGAGAGGTTTCTGGTCAGACGAGATGCGCGACTGACACATCACACACTTGGAGCTGGAGGCCGTGTACAAGACCGTGCAGGCGTTCCTGAAGGAGCTGGAGGGAGTGAGTTGGGACAATCCCGGCTCACAGAACTGGCAGTGACAATGCAGAGAAAAGCACTGCTGGACATGACGATGAGCAACTACGGACCGAAGGCGTGGCGCTTCATTTTATTTTGTGAGCAGCACCAACGGCCGTGGCTGCCAGCATCGGAGGCGACTGTGTCGCTGTACATCGCCTCTCTGTTGAAGGACGGGGGCATCAAGTCAGCTTCCTTGCAGCCGTACCTGTCAGCCATCAACAACTACCACGAGGACCTGCGATTTCCTGGACCAGCGAAGGGTCGTGCTGTGACCCGAGCTGTGAAAGGGATGGCGACCATCCAGGCGGAGCTGGCGGTGCAGGAGGAGAACATCGAGACCCAGCGGACTTGGCTGCCAGCGGCACACGTACGACGTGTTCACGAAGCGGCGCTGAAGTTGACTCCGAGATCTCCTGAGGAGCTGCGGCTGCTACGAGCCTTCGCCTACGTGGTTGTTGCCTTTGTGACCTTTGGCAGACCGGACACGGGGACTTCGTTGTCACGACAACACGTACATTGTGGCGACAGTGAGTTCTCGGTGGTGGTGCTGAAAGAGAAAGGACGGCGACATCACCTGGTGAAGAGACGCCTGTGCATCCCCTGGAAGGGGGTGGCTCTTTTGAAGGAGCTGATCGAGCACTGGGAGTTTCACCGTGACACGGCTTGGAGCAGATCTGAGAAGACTCAACCTGACGCCTACTGGCTGCTACCCGAGGACCCGAAGAACTTCAAGGCTTCAGTTGCCAATGACTGGATTGGTCTGGCTCTCAGCGAGCTGGATTGCAGACCCCCGGAAGGAGGTCATTTTTCTGCACACAGCACTTGGAAGGGTGCCACGACATGTGCTCGAGCTGTGGGTGTTGCAATGGAGAAAGTGTGCTTCTTCGGAGGCTGGTCACAGTTCTCTTCGGCAGTGCAGCACTACAGCGACCCGACAGCTTTGAGGGACGCAGACATGAACTACTACTTCGAGTGGTTAAACATGGTCACAGTGACAGAGATAAGATTTCTTTTGTGTGCCTCACAGTTTCATCTTTGGTTTCATGGCAAATGAGGATTCGAGCAAAAGAGAAATGTTCAAATTGGAGTGCAACAGAATTTTTGTGGTTTCAGACTTTCAGAATCCGTGACTCCTGCTGCAGTAGAGCCGAATGACACATGTAGCTCCGTGACACAAACAGGATGTACAAGTAGCCACGAAGCGACACGCCTGTTCAGCTCTGTTCCTTTTGCTCTTCCCACCGCTCCCGACCCAGAGGACTCTTTCCTTTTGGTGACTTGCTCAGACAGTCTGGACATCTCATCAAACTTGAATTTAGAAAGCATTTAAAAAGCACAAAATGCATTTTCAAACACTTTACAAAATCATTTAATGAAATGTATTGCAGTGCCTGCCTTTGGCAAATGAGGATTCGAGCAAAAGAGAAACTTCGTGAGTCTTCAACTCAAGTGTCAAGGAGCGCCCCCAAAAGCGCCGTTGCGACATCTGCGAGCCCGCTCAAAGGAGGCGGCTGTCTCGATGCGCGCGCTGCAGCTGTTGCCCAGCACGTACATGTGGGGGATAGGAGGCGAGATTCTACCGGAAAAGGTCGGTTGGAGAATCGTTCGCTGTTTGAAGCTCATCTGCTTCGAGCCACACGCCGCGCAGCCCCGCCTCCTCGCAGAGCTGCTCCAGTTTCCACCACCGCCCTCCCCGGCTCTCTCATGAACACTGCCGGGGGTGCTGTCGTATACGCGGGGCATAAAAGCCTCACTGGTAGAAAGCATCTGCGCAAGTCCTTTGCAAAGGCATTTCCCCAAAGCATATGTATATGTTACACGCCAAGCCCGCAGCGGGATTAATCGCGCCCCGTTCACGCCAATCCCGCCCGGGGGGTAAGCGGGATTGGCGTGGGCAACTTACAGTAAAATCCCGCACCCACGCCAATCCCGCCCCGGGCAGGCACTGTGGAGCTGTGACACACGGTGACCGACTGTTTGTATCCCGTCAAACGGGTCCTCCTAAGCCTCACCGGGCTACCTGAGCCCCTCTGCAACTGCACTGCCGGCGCGCTGCTACTGTGTCTCTTAAGCCGGTTCACCTCTGCCCCCCGAACTGCTTGAGCCATCTCCCCACCACCAAGCCTACTCTCAGGACTGCACCCCTACCCCCTGCCTGCCCCAAAGCCTGGTCTCAAGAGAGCTTGCTCACCCATGACACGACCTGTATTCCATAGGGCTGTCCTAAGGGGCTGAGAATGATAGACCGAAGTGTGTCCATCTGACTTGGCGCGCCCGCCACCGATCTGCGCTTGCAACCCCCTACCCCCAACACCAACTGTATGGGAATGAAGCCTTGGCGCTGGACACCCTGCAAGGAAGCTGCGAACTTGAGTAATGCAATCTACACTTGCACTGTACCTGTCGTTCTGCACTGTCCCTACTTGGGGTCCCATCCCCGCCTATGCCTGTGTGTCCCAAGCCCTCCAGGTGGTCGATAGTTCACCAACCGGTCACCTTCCCGACAGCTGCTCATCACTGTTAGTTCCAGCACGGCCAACAACCTCGCCACGTGGGCAGGGAAGCTGTTGAGACGCTGCATGTTGCCGTGCAATCTGTTGTTTGTGGTCATCGCTGCCGGGATGGGCCCCCGGGCCTTGAGGGGCCCAGCATGTGTCAACTCCACTCACCACCCCTCCACCCATACTGATGCCCAACGACGCAGGCTCCAATTGGACTAATAGAGCAGCAACATCCATGTAGTGCCAGCCCAACGATTGGAGGGAATTATGCGGGCTCAATCCGAAATATTTCAGCTTCTTCTATGCAGGCTCAGGCCAAAGAGCTTCAATGAACACAACTCTGATAAAATTGCGAGAGGCGAGCCGATCGCGTATGTCATCCCTATATTCATCCCTCATGAGAGTCGGTGTACGATACAAACCCATGTATCGAAATTCAGGTTTCGATCAAAATTCAACATCGTGTCTCTGCTGAGGATTACCGGCAGCCCAGCCCAGGATAAGTCCTTCTTCACCAACAGTGAAGCATCTTCCCTCACCCGTATCTGAAGCAGACGCCCTCTCCCCATTTACTTGAGCTATGCAACAGTAAAGGCTCTTCACGGGGGAAAAGCACCGCCCCTGAAGCATCCGAAACGGCAAAACCCTTCACGGAGATGAAGCACCGCCCTTGAAACATCCGAACGCATCTCCCTCATGAGATGCATCCCAAGGGCAGCCCCCTCAGCAACACCAAACATCACAGCGCAGGAATGCAGTACATAAAGTGCGGTTGCGCTGTTGCCGCACTAACGTTTGCGGCCGTGCCATCCGCATCCGGAGGCGTCAAACCTTGAAGGGGCTGTCTGGAACTGGAATGCCGAGGTACTGTGCTGGGGGCAGTGCCCCGAGCTTGCGCATAGAGGCCTCACGCTCAGCATACTCCAATCTGTGAGAGGAGCAATCTCTTATATCTCAGTCCCGAGCCGAGGAGACAGTGCACCAAACGTAATTTCATAGGTTGACTAAGGGATGCCCCACAGATCACTTAGGCCTCTCGGAAAAGAAAGTCACCATCGAGCCAGCCGGGCAGTGAGTGCCCGCAGGGCAGACAGCAGGGCAGTGAGTCCCAGCAGGGCAGACAGTAGGGCAGTGAGTGCCAGCAGGGCAGACAGCAGGGCAGTGAGTGCCAGCAGGGCAGACAGCAGGGCAGTGAGCGCCAGCAGGGCAGACAGCCGGGCAATGCGTCCTTTGGAGTCCTACTGGGAGAGATGCTCAGAATCTGCTCTCACCGAGAATGTTACACCTCTAAGCAGACGGGAGTGGGGGCCAGGGGGCGAAGGGACACTGCGCCAGAAGCTACCTGATATACAGGCGGTGCAGGCCGGATTCAACAGGCTCGAAGGTGGCGCAGTAGAGGTGGCCCGTCTTGTGTGCCACATCTGCCCTCTGGCACTCATAGTCAGCCATGATCACCCAGTCAGAATGAGAAGAGGATCAAAGAGTCCTCCCAGCGGCGACCGTATGAGCTTCAGGGGATTTCACTTAGCAGCTCGATGTCGCGGATGCTTTGAGGGTACAGTGAGCAACACTGAGCATCGTTTTAGATAGCGTGGCGCGAGCACATGCCAAAGCAGATCCTAGCCCACAATCATGCCGCGCGCTAAATGAGGCAGTAGCACTGTGCGGAAGGGGGAGGTTGAGGATGTCCTTACAAGGAGGGTCGACGGCCCTTGGACACGCGCAACAAATATGGCGGAGGGGTCCCCAGCAGGTTCCACGTGGAAGTGCACCCGTATCTGTTCTGGACCGGCGGTGATGAGCTTCGGACGAGCGGCCCAGGTGGCGAACAAGCTCTGAGGGCATAACACAGACTCGGCAAGTGAGGGACAGCGCTGCCGTATCCGTCCTTGGCACCTGGCGAGTGTGAACGAGCCAGTTGCCACGTGGATGAATTTACCACAGTGCCTACAACTTTGTTTCGCAAACGGTGACAAGTCATAATAAACCAACTTTCATATGGCGCCTGCACATCTGATACCCGAGCCCCAAGGTGCCAGCCTTGACTACATTGATATGGCGCCTGCATATCTGATACCCAAGCCCCAAGGTGCCAGCCTCGACTACATTTCGATATGGCGCCTGCACATCTGGATACCCGAGCCCCAAGGTGCCAGCCTCGGGACTACATTGATATGGCGCCTGCAATATCTGATAATCTCGAGCCCCAAGGTGCCAGCCTCGACTACATTTGATATGGCGCCTGTATATCTGATACCCGAGCCCCAGCTGCCAGCCTCGACTACATTGATATGGCGCCTGCATATCTGATACCCGAGCCCCAAGGTGCCAGCCCGGGACTACATTGATATGGCGCCTGTATATCTGATACCCGAGCCCCAAGGTGCCAGCCTGACTACGTTGATATGGCGCGTGCAATATCTGATACCCGAGCCCTGCTGGTGCCAGCCTGACTACATTGATATGGCGCCTGCATATCTGATACCCGAGCCCCAAGGTGCCAGCCTGACTACATTGATATGCGCCTGCATATCTGATACCCGAGCCCCAAGCCAGCCTCGACTACATTGATATGGCGCCTGTATATCTGATAATTCGAGCCACAAGGTGCCAGCCTCGACTACATTGATATGGCGCCTGCATATCTGATACCCGAGCCCCAAGGTGCCAGCCTCGACTACATTGAGATGGCGCCTGCACATCTGATACCCGAGCCCCAAGGTGCCAGCCTTGACTACATTGATATGGCGCCTGTACATCTGATCCCTGAGCTGCAAATAGATCATTTCACATCAGCGCCTCGAGCACTTTTCATATATATGCGCTATTCAGGACTCTGGTAGGCCCTGCTTGCTGCAGGCTCTTCCTACTCTAGAGTTGTCCAAAGTTTGGTGTGGATGTCCAGCGAGCCTCGAATGTTCTCAGGCGTGAGGGAGCCTGCGTGGGTCGTCGGAAGAAGCGTGTGGGACGTATTACCATGTTATGTCCACCGTCCCTACAGGCTTCGGCCTCGGACTTCTTCGCGGAGCTGCTGAGGCAAGAGGCGAGGGACAAGAGGTCGGGATCTGCGGCTCGACGTGAAACTGAGGTGCGCTGCGCGGTGCTGCGGTGGCCTTCGGTAGGCTGGGGCAGTGTCGAGCTGGCGGAAGACCGAGGGACTGCCGTGTTAGCGGGGGGTGGCGGCTGAAAAGGCGAGGGCGACTCCTGTGTACTATGGTCCTCCGCCACCACACAATGAAGGTGCTTCTCTAGCTTCGCCCGTCGTTGCGAAATTGTGTTCGCGCCCGCTTCAGGGTGTCGTCGGATCCACCTGCACGCGGCGCATGCTGTAAACTAAGTGACGTGGGATGGTGGAAGCACCCCGCGTTGTCTCGGGACAGACCTCACCGATGGGTACACGGTGATGACAGGCGTAACGGTCGCCATGGAGCTTGGGATGGTGTGTGAGCTGCGTAGCCACTTCGAAACGGTTTCGAAGATGACAACGAAGACATGAGTAGGCGACGACACATGGCATATTCGGTGTTCGTGAATCATCGATCATCGCACGCACTCTCGGACGTGTGTGCTCCGATCCACCGTATCAGAAGCGCCCGGGAGCAAATATCCGAAGCTGCAGTTGCGCGATGCTTGTGGAACACAGGTCTAAGCATGCATATCTAACAGAGCTCAACTTGATTTGCTGTACTTAACGTCACTCGCACTGCCATCGCTTGCGCCATCCCTCGCACTGCCATCCACGCGATGGCACCCGCCAGAACACGTGGCACAAATTTAGAAAAACTCTGGACAGCTTACTCTGCAAATTGCGACCAGATCATCGCCTTCTTCTGTTCGGAGAGGCAGCGGTGAGACGTGGGCGGCAGGATAAACGCCTTGCCATCCTGGGAGAGTATATTCGGTGGGCAAAAGGCCAACGCGCATAAAAAAAAATGGACCTTTGCCAAATGCACAGCTATCCGCATGATATCTTGGGTACGCCTCGACACCGTTTACTGCAAACAAAGCAGAGGATAACGAAAGCGAATCAGCCTACGTTTCAAAGCTTTGCTGTTTGAAATGCGTTTCGGCAGAACTAGAAATTTGAGGTTGACATGCGGACGCATCACGCCCACGAGGGTAGCAAACAGAGCTCTCTGTCATTTCGGTATGAGCAGCTGTCACACAATAATATGTGTGAACTTCAGCTCGAGCTGTGAACTCACGTCAGACCCGATGCTGAACGTGCAGCAGGCTGAAGGTGAACTCAGAACTGCAGAACTGCAGACGAGAGCTCTCCTCTCGTCTGAACTGCAGTCGGGTGTGTCGACTGTCCCTCCGCTCGCGCCTGTCGCTCGTGTGTGTGCACTCGACTGATGAGAGATGACTCAAGGGGCATAGAATATGAACATTCTACATTGTCATGTCATGGCATGGCATGGCATATGGCATGGCATGGCATGGCATGGCATTGGCATGGCATGGCATGTCATTCGAATTTCGGCAATTTGAATTTCGTAGTTCGTATTTAAAAGTATAAAACGCATCCATTCTCGATTTGTCGATTATGATTTTAACGGATATTTCATATATCGATCACTTTAAAATAAAATTTCAAAAATCGTGCCATCGTGCATCCGGCATCGGCTCATCCATGATCCATCCGTCCATCGCATCGTAGATCGTTTTCGTTCATTGTATGAACGTATTGTATTTATTTAATAATTTATAAAAACATAAAACAAAGCAAAAAGTTTCAGGATTCAAACGGTTTTCCAAGGGTATAGGAACGCCAGAGAAGCGACTCAGAGAAGAACTTCGGCCGACGGACGCCGTGGGCCGCCAGATCGATGGGGAGATCCCAACGATCTACTGGGAAGAGGTGCAGAGAGAAGAGCGAAGAAGACTCGAGAGAACAGCATCAGCAAATTCAGCATGCTTCTTCGGGCGTGTCGTCGACACTCACACTCGACACGTCGACAGTCGATGTCGACTGTCGACTGTCGATGTCGTGTGACACTCTCCCAACGGGTCGCAAGCCAGAGGAGAGCCATGAGTCATCGGATGAGGCCGTCATTTCACCACCTTTTTCTTTTGACAATACCGAAAGCATTTTACTGGAATATCCTAGTTCACTAGATATCAGAAACTCCCGAACTGTGTGGATAAACTCGTAAGATAAATAAACCCTAAGCTAGATATACCCGGAACGGTCTCGGACGGTTTCGGAGTCTAGCCTACCTGTGACACAGCGTGTGTCACAGCACGAACCTATAGATCAGTCAGCAATCCAGTGTTGGTCCTAGGAGTCTGTCATAGGGGCCTGACCGGGACTCCCAGTCAGGGCTGCCTATACAGATTTCAGCACACCACCCCAGCACTGCGGGTGGTGACGGTCTAGGAGAGTCAGATAACGTAAGATAAGTTAGGGCAGGAGCCAGGTTGGCGGACCTAACTGCTAATCCAACTGTGCAATTCTGAAACACAAATTGGAAACCCACTAGCTAGCACAGGTGCAGAAACCTACGGGCATTGTGCACCCGCTAAACAACTGAAAAGCACCGAGCTAGCAAGCCATAATATAACTTGTAGATGTCAAAAGCAAAAGCATAAACCATAAAAGTTGTTGAAGTCACCGGAGTTCCGCACACCACCATGTTGGTGTGCATCCAGAGTGAACAAGAAATCAATCGACAGCACCAAAGTAGCCAGCCGTGGCCTCAATCAAGTCGGACCCGAAGGGAGGGTTCCCGAAAGGACCTCTCTCATGTAGAGCCACACCGTAGAAGAAGGCCATGTCGAAGCTCAAATCTGCTTGAGCAAGATCCTGAAAGATGTCAGGGGGCTCAGGCGGCTCAAGAGGTGGCACATTGTCAGCCACAAAGAAACCCTGAGCCGGGATCACGGATTCAACAAATTCATTCGTGGAGAAAATTGACGGAGTCTCCCAATCGAGATCACCACCAGGCGAAGGCCATCCCGCAGCCGACTGAGCATCGGGCATAGCTGCCACCCCCATGATCGAGATGCAAAGAACGAGGGAAAGGAGGAAAGGAATTCCCCACGGTCCAACCGTGGCAGGAAAGCCCCAGGGCGGCTTCCCACAACCGTAGGTCCTCTGCTCGTCTACGGGCGGCCCGGAAACATGATTGGCCGACGGAGGCGAGCCCCGCGGCTTCAGCCGGAAGCTGCCGTCGGCAAAGTCCTCGTAGTCGTCGGTGTCGTAGCCGGTGAGGTCAACCGGCGCGATGGCGGCGTGGTTGACAGTCTGAACGAACCCAGGGAACTCACCGTCCGTCGTGGCAGTCACCCGCGCCGATTGAAGCGGCACGGGCTTCACATCCTCCTCCTGCGAGACAGGTATAGCAGGGGCCGGCACGGCGGACGCCGATGCCGCCGCACCACCTGCCGGAACCTGCTCCTCCGGCATGTTCCCCGCTGCCGCGGGGCCGCACACCAGAGCCGATGCATGCGGCTCGAGAACCGCCCGTGGTGGGAAGGATGCGTGGGTGTAGTGCACCTTGCAGTTTGCCGCGGCATGGACCTCCGCGGCGAGATCGTCCAACCGCTGATGAATGTCGTCACCCGCGGGCTCGTCGGTAAGCGGCTGCGGCTCTACCGTGAAGCCGTAAGCGGACACGTCGATTCCGCCCACCGCGCCCGCACAGAGTACCGCAGGCGGCCCGTACGTAGATGCCGCAGTGGCAAAAGCCTCAGCCCCATCGTCCGCCGCCTGCTGGAACAGGGCACACATGGCCAATGCACGCACTCCCTCCGCGTCCTCCTCGTCGATGGGAATGCAGAATGCCGCGGCCGAGTGCGGGGGATGCTGACGCCCGCCCAACGGACAGTCGCGGTAGAAGTGGTACTGCTCACCTTTTCCCGCCTTCTTGCACCTCCCGCAAAAGGGCTTCGCCTTTTGGTCGTCACGGTCGAAACCGACTGCAGGCAGCGGGTGCGTGCCGACACGGAATCCCCGCTGCGTACCGCGCTGCTGCTGCTGCCGCTGCTGACGCTGCGGCTGCTGCCGCTGCTGCTGCGCCGGCGGTGCGTCCGCCCCGCGTTGCTGCCGTAGCAAGTCTTGAAGCTCGTTGATCTTGTTGAGGAGGGCGCCGTACTCGGTGCTGGAGAGCTGCGCGGAGATGCCGCCCTTGCCCGAGACTGCCTTCCCCGCCCCCGTCTGCGCCCAAGCCTGATAAATCTCGACCACAAGGGAGCGGAGAGACGCCAAGGAGACGTGCGCGAGATCGGCCGCGAGAGGGTACCGCACCTTGACCGCGGTGTAAAACACCGGGTCCAGCCGGTTGTACAGGGAGAGCTTCCTGGTCTCCTCGGTGGGTGTCCAGTCCGTAGCTTTGTTATCCCGCACCAGACGCTGTTCCCGAGCCAAGATGGGCTGCGGGTCAGTGTCTGCGGGATAACGCAACGCGGCGTGCTCCTCCTGGTGCGACTCACGCAGCGCCACCGGTACACAGCCCTTGATGATGTCCACCAGGGCTCGCCGTCCATCACGGTCAGACGAGGCGTCGGTGCCAGTCAACCAGACGTAGGCGTTGCTGTGCTTCTCGATAACCAGAGCCAGAACGTCGAAGAGCAAGCCGTTGACCTTGGTCACCACACGAGCCAGAGGGTCGTCGAGGTCAAAGGACGCCAGCTCCAGTCCAGCCGAATGAAACTCCGTACGCAGCTGCACCACCAGCTCGGAGAGGAGGCCAGCGTCGTCCGTACCGCGGAAATGGTGCGTTTTGTCACCAAGGACATCCTCGCGGATACCCTTGGCCCACTGGCGGTGCAGACGCGCCTTGTAGACATCGTCAACCAGCTTGCTCTGCTCCTGCAAGTACTTCCTGGTCGCCACGTCTGCATCCTCGTTGGAATTCGGAGCGGGGGTCGGAACAGTTGGCGTACGCACCGTCGGACTGTTCCGAACCCCGTCTAATAGCCTCAGTGAGGCGTCGATGTCACTGTCCCTGTCCAGGGACTTCTTCGCTCGGGTCAACATGCCCATACTCTGAAAAGCCAGAGGGGAGGTGGTACGCAGTCGCGCGGTTGGGTGTGGTAGCGGAAAAATGGTAATGGTCAGCAGCGGAGAGGAGCTAAGAGAGTGTAGCGGCGAGGGGCACTCGAAGATGTCGTCGAAGTCGAAGGTGTCGCGAACACCAGCCCAGAAAACAGTAACCAGCAGGGCCAGTGCCGGTGCAAAACTGGATCCGAACATTGCTAAGACTAGTCCGTAACGAGGCGCGGTCCCCATGGCCGCCACTCCCAGTTGCTTACCGCAAACAGTTCATACCATAATTCCTAGTCGCACCCAAACGCGCATGCGCGCACCACCTCTCCAAGCGGCCGTTTAGCCAATCATGGGCAAATCAGCAAGTGGAATAAAAGCGTGGATGGGGCCACGACCTACTGGAATATCCTAGTTCACTAGATATCAGAAACTCCCGAACTGTGTGGATAAACTCGTAAGATAAATAAACCCTAAGCTAGATATACCCGGAACGGTCTCGGACGGTTTCGGAGTCTAGCCTACCTGTGACACAGCGTGTGTCACAGCACGAACCTATAGATCAGTCAGCAGTCCAGTGTTGGTCCTAGGAGTCTGTCATAGGGGCCTGACCGGGACTCCCAGTCAGGGCTGCCTATACAGATTTCAGCACATTTTCGCTGTCTGGAAGCACTTTACTGCTATATATCATCTTGATTTTTCAACTGCAACGTGCGAGACTACCAAACATGATTCTTCCTTGCACCTATTATACACTCGAACTTTTACAATATTGTGAGTTCTTATATGTTCGGGCCTAATGCTTTCTTCCGAAAAGCGCGGTCCACACCTTCGTGCGCGCGTTCAACGACTAGATTTCATCCTTTGCTCCCAACTAGCATAATCAATGGAACAAGGCAAATGAGGACTCAAATTGTAGCCTTTTCGTCCGTCGAAGATTCTCGCGTTCGTCGCTAAGGTAACCAGAGTTCTTTTATATCTTCAGGCGTATCTTCTAGCCCTTCCGTGTGCTTGCAAAGTGTTTGGCTGATTCCATAAGGTCGTTTCCGACTCCATACTTCACGGATTCGGGCCAAATCTCCGGCAAACGAAAGTTATCCCTCTCAGCTTTCATATGTTGAATAGGATGGACCCATGAAACGTCATGAGCTCTCGTAGTTCACCGCGGCTGAGCAGGGTTTTGGGCTGGGTGGCTCATTCCATAGGGTCACAAGATTGCACGTTTTCGACTCCATACTTAACGGAATCGGGCCAAATCTCCGGCAAGCGAAAGGTACCTCTCTTAGCTTTCATATGTTGAATAATATGAACCCATGAAACGCCATGAGCTCTCGTAGTTCACCGCGGCTGAGCAGGGTTTTGGGCTGGGTGGCTCATTCCATAGGGTCACAAGATTGCACGTTTTCGACTCCATACTTAACGGAATCGGACCAAATCTCCGGCAAGCGAAAGGTACCTCTCTTAGCTTTCATATGTTGAATAATATGAACCCATGAAACGCCATGAGCTCTCGTAGTTCACCGCGGCTGAGCAGGATTTTGGGCTGGGTGGCTCATTCCATAGGGTCACAAGATTGCACGTTTCCGACTCCATACTTAACGGAATCGGGCCAAATCTCCGGCAAGCGAAAGGTACCTCTCTTAGCTTTCATATGTTGAGTAGTATGAACCCATGAAACGCCATGAGCTCTCGTAGTTC